>OZ023210.1:54127544-54300044 GCA_963995525.1 Escarpia spicata | reverse complement strand
CTATTTTCTTCTCACATTTGTTGCGTGACGTATTATCAAACGTATTATACTATTGTTAAAAATGTACTTATTGACACACCTTAAATATCAACATTCCCAGTAATAATAACAATTATATTTTGGGGCACACTAATTTTGGTGACATCAAATTTATGTATTACAAAAAACATTTATGCTATAGTTGGTTGATTTATGACTCTTAAATATAATGGTTATGCTACGAATGTTGCTATGTCATTATATTTTACAACTGAAATGATACACCAAAAACGTGTGAGCTCTTTATACCCTCACAAATCCGAGTGTTGTATGAGGACTTAAAGAAAGCTTCTGAAGCCCTCATATATACAATTTACAATAAAATACAGATATGTTGCCATTTCAGTCAACTACTACATTATGCTATAATTATTTCCATCATAGAAAAATTTCGATCTACAATTACGAATATTTTCATGGGGGCTGGAGTCAATTTTGTTACACGAGCAAGCAAGACAATTGTCTTGCTCGTGCAAGCAAGGAAGACAATTGTTTTGCTCGTGCAAGACAATAGTCACGAGGTACCATGAAAGTGATTTCCTAGGATGGCATCCACCTGAAAGATATTCTATGTATTCTAGCATTAGTTCAACATGGATATCCTCTGTTATAGAGGTACTTACGAAAGTTACCTTTTCTGTACACCCATCAGATCATTAACTGTACGGACTATTCTCGCGAAATGTGTTCGGTAACGGTAAAGTGATATTCCAAAATAAATGTCTGCATTGTTTGCATTGTTTCACATTGTGGCTTCTCATTTCAGCAACCAGATCATAACAACTATAAAACATAATAAATCTGCAGTTTGAAATGTCCGTATGCATCCATGGTAGCCATGGTAGAAAAATGTTGGTAACGGAAAAATGTCCCAGACATATATCAGTCAAAAATGTTGTTTAATGTAGCGTTTATACCTATTTCATTAGTAGATACCATTGCT
This sequence comes from Escarpia spicata, assembly GCA_963995525.1. Taxonomy (NCBI): domain Eukaryota; kingdom Metazoa; phylum Annelida; class Polychaeta; order Sabellida; family Siboglinidae; genus Escarpia; species Escarpia spicata. The sequence continues at coordinate 54,299,062 of OZ023210.1, read as the reverse complement.
GGCTGTCATGCCTTAATGCAATACACCTACGATATCCGCAAAGAAGTTATCAAGTTGCGACATTCGTGATCAAAACACTTTAAAATTAACTCAAATCATGGCAGCCGCGTTTACCTTCCAATAATAATAATGGCTTCCAGACATTCTGGTATTTGCACGACATAAGTGCAGGCCATTTTTGCATCACAATAAACCCTACATCTCAGAAAAGCACGCTTACGATGTCTAAAACAAGGGCCCTGGTTATGATAAGTATGTTAATTAGTTTGTATTAATAACTAAATGAAAAGCTGCAAGGGATCTTTGCTATAGAGCATTTCATTTATGCGTGACAAATGTACACTTTTCGCGAGAATGGCCTATATTATGTATTTAGTATATGTATTTACCCGTCTAAGTAATGTCAGTTTGACACATCAAGCTTGTGCGCAGGGGTGCTTACGTATGTATGTACACACGTATGCATGCATGCATTCATGCATGACGTGTGTGTGTCGTGCGTTCGTGCGTGCGTGCGTGCATGTGTGTGTGCTTGTATATACGTGTTTACCTTCTCCTGGCCAGTACAAAATGAGGAGCACACATTGTCATGCTTCAAAAATCAACACTCGTGCTTGCTTTGGCACCAGCCTGATAGTGTTCGCTGGAAAACAACAGCCTTCGCCTGGTTGTAATGTACATCCACCGTGTTAGATAAATTGATTATATTATGTTATCTTACATAACCATATGAATAAGGAATAATAAGTAGAGTAATAATTAGTTATCCAGACCACCTGTGTATGCATTCTGTTGATTCGCCCTGGCCGCATGGACATGTGATTAACATTCGGAGAATACGATGGTCAAGCATTTTAAATTTGAGTTAGACATCTGAAAAGAAACTTATTGACGCCTTGTAAATAGTGCAGTGTCTAATCTTACCTTTTGGATAATACGATGGTCAATCATGAATTAATGAATTAGATATATCTGAGAGACATACAAATGAAAATACAACGAGACCTGGCAAATCTTGATGCGCCATGCTTCAGTACCTGAAATAGAATACCTAATCAACCCCCTGAAACATTCGCAATAAGAATTAGACGTTAATGTATCTGGTGGTTATGTCAGATTAGTACATTAGAGGAAGGGTGGGACCCATGATCATAGGGGAGTTTTGAGCCACCCCCTTGTAACTTTGTTAATACTTTTCATACGTTTAATTTTCCGAATTATGTTGAAGCAGGTCATGCTACTGACAACCTTACTGCCATTTGAATAATTACGGAAGATTAACGGCGCGCAAAATCACGATTGTATGCGTTTTTAAAGGAAACATATTTTTGAGTAAATATTTCGTGTTGTTTCTTTTCTTTATACATGTAACAAAGGTAAGGCCGCTCAATTCGGAAGTTAGATTGATCAGACGTGTGTAATGCAATGTTGTTGTTAGGGACATATTTATAATAAGGGATACATTGTCGGTCAATGCGAGAAACGGCTTTTGACATATGCTTTTGTAATTTTCTTTAAAACTCGTTTTGCTTGTAAATTTGTGATCAGGCACCCATGAGTCCATGAACCAGTCTGTACAGGGTCCGATGAGCCAGTTCTTGAATGCCAAAATTGACTGGTGCATCCCCCGATGCACAGTTGCTTGCATTCAATAGGACATGCTGGTAGTGTTCATATATTTGTATATTACGATCCGTTAGAATAGCATAAATAAAACAGTTTCCTGTGAACGCAGAATGTTACAATATCAAGTGTGACGAAGTGAATTTATTTACAATGGATAAGCTGTAAAATCGCTTGGTAATTAACATGTAACTTACTTCTACATAGTTTTTTTTTATAATTTTAACCGTTCGTTGAGCTAAATTGTCACCAAGAGGACAAGTAATGCGGGAAAAGCGGGTTGTTTGGGGCATCTATTGTGACAGAATCGTTAGTTGTTTCCAGACAGGGTAATGAGCTATTTAAGAGAATAGCATTAATTAAAAGGTTGTTGTAAACAAGGAACGACTGTGGGGTAACGTAGTTTTACATAATTCACGTTAATGCAAAAATGTTTTAAAGCCTGAATAGAATATCTTAATTTTAGTTATGACGAATAACTCGTAGCACATATACCAATTTGTTTTATTGTAATAGCAATATCATGTTAAACTCACTGCTCTATTTCAAATGTAAAGGGACCCCACGGTTAGGCTGGGATACGTCATTTTTTAGAAATTGACGTATCTCAGCCTAAAAATGTTACGACCCTGTTAGAGACATACATATTTACACGATAGTGCAATTTTAATGTTAAAAACTGTATTATTTTTAGTTTATTTCTGAAAACGTGAAAAACGGCTTATGTGTCCCCACCTTCCCTTACATATATAAGTACATACACAGTTACACGAGGTAATGCTAGGAAATCGAATATTTAAGTTCCGCGGTAGCTGGGACGAAACTATTTAAATACGTGTTAAGCGAATGGTATATTTCACACCCAGCTACAATTCAAATCAATATATCACCTTATTTATATCAATACAAAACCACACACCAGTTTTAGCTGTTTGTCGACCAGTTTGGGACAATGTGAGATTTTGTGTCGTACGTGCCACATATGATAATAGAAGACACGACGATTTAGTGACGCAAACTATTTCACGCCATAATTTTCGTTCATTATTTTTTAGCAGGAAGCCTTCGGCGGGGTACGTTCATAAGGCAGCTCGGAGATCACATCAGCATCGCAAGTCAGGGATAGATACTACATACATCGCACCTGGCATATATCCTACGCAATGTATGGACGTCAACTAAATCAAACAAGTGATTGACTTCGCTGGTCGCGACTGTCCCGCCCGTGATAACAGAGCAGACACCCGCCCCACGTGCACCCTAATTCTAAGACGAAGCCAGCGAGTCCCAACATTCTCACGACCGCTGAGCGGTATTGTGTATTCAAATAGTTAATTCTACTCTATGAATCTTACACATACTATGGATAAACTTGTTGGCTGAAACAAAAACGAGCCGAACACTCCGGCAGCAATAAAAGTATAATACAATTGTTTTAGAGTTTGCTTGGCCAGAGGAGGGAGGGGGTACTGTTGAAAATTTCGCCGCCGCGTCGGCGTAACTTCACATTATTATAACCTGAACGGGGCCACATTTCCAAGCGTCTGTGAGGGCACGGTCACGTGGGCCCATTCAAAAAGGTCTACGGGTACGCAACATTTCAATGGTCTAGCCTCCCAGCCCCTGGATCCGCACATGAAGTTCGTATAAGTGTCAACTTCTATGGCTTTCCCGTAAGTCTTACGGATTGTCTTAACTGTAATACTCTTACCTGCTTATGGGACATTCATTATAAGTTTGTACAGTTTGAACAAAGATTGCACAGGAATAAAACTGCTCTGATGCGACAAGTGTGGACAGCTATGACCACCTTCGCAGTGACATAAAAATGTGATATATGACAAGTCAAGTTCAAACAATTTTGTTACAAACCATAACACACGCGAGGCGACCACGAAGATCCCAAACTGTACCAGTGCGAGAGGTGTGATGTTGTTACGGGTATCGTGGATCAGCTCGAAACAGTCGGCACCGCTTTCACTACACTCGCCTTCTATGTGTAGATGTGGTTCAGAAGCCACAAAGTGAACTGATCAAATCCAACATGACAGTAGCGGCTTCACATGCTATTTGGTTTCTTTCAGTGTCCTGCTTTGCCAGTGATGAAATAAATATTAAAGCTTTTCCTATTTAGGTATAATTAGTGGTACCCGGATTCGCCGTATTCGCATATACTATGTGATTGCCTTTAGCTTAGCCTAAAGCCCGGATACACTGGCACTTTTCGCCAGACCCGACCAGACCAGACCAGACTCACCCCGATTGCGTTACATTGTAAACCAGCTTCTAGTGCTTTTTGTAGCGTCCGTTTGACTACGCCTACAAATCCTTCCGCTTTCCCATTCGCCTGTGGGAAGTAAGGGTTGCTGGTGACATGCTTGAACTTGTACTTCCTGCAGAAGTTCACAAAGTCATCTGATGCGTACTGAGGCGCGTTGTCAGATATAACCGTCCGAGGTACCCCGTATAAAGCGCACACTATTTATGACACTAGACGCGTTTGTCGAGGTGATTTTGCGAAAAATAAGTAAGTAGCTATAGTTGTCGACAACACGAAGATAGTTTTTCCTGAGCCAGAGGAACAAGTCAGTGCCGACAATACTTCCTCGGTTGCCCAGCCTTAATATGCATGAGTGGCTCTCATTGCTGACTGGTCCGGTTGTGCCGGCTTGTACTGCACTTCCGAATGAGGTCAATGTCCTTGTTTAGGCCACACCTGACGACAATATTCCGTGCCCGGAGCCGGCTTTTCTCAATGCCTTGGATTATTGTTTGAATCAAGTCTAGAATTTCACTCTGCAGCGCTTTGGATATCACTACACGCATATCTAGAGATTCACTCCATTGTGAACTTTGAGTTCGTCTCGGTAATTCCAGTAGTCGTGAGCATCACTGGGGCATCTGTCACGGGGCTCTGGTCATCCAGCCAGTATGACGTCCTTCAGCGCGACTAGGACAGTGTCATGGGAGTCAAATCCCTGATTTGTTCCAACCGTGTTATCTACACGTTGACAAACTCATGCACTGTATAGTCCAAGTCTGGGGTCTTGTCACCTGCGATTGGCGACCGAGATGGTGCCATAGGAGTGTCCTTTCCTGGTACGTAATTGATTTCTAAGTCGTAGGATTGAATTCTGAGTAGCATACGCTAGAGCCTGGGCGGTGTCTATGAAATGGTTTTCTTGTAGATATTTTCAGTTGTTTGTGGTCTGATTCGACAACCACTTTTCTTCCACATCAATAGTGATGGAAGCGCTCTAGTCCATAAAACACCGCTAACAGTTCTAGCTCAATGTTGCTGTAGATAGACTCGGTTTTTGTATAGCTCTTGGATGCAATCGCCACAGGGCGACCCTCTTGAAGTAGGGCGGCTTCTACACCCCCCCATGCTGGCGTCTGTCTGCACGACCACGGGTTTACATCCATCGAAGTAGGATAGTTATTCCGGCGAGCTGATGGTCTGTCTTAGCTGGTGGAAAGCCTTGTGTTCAGTTTGCCACGTATATTTGACGTCCTTCTTCGCAAGTAGTTTGCCATATCTCACAGTGACTGCATATCATGACCAGAGCCGCCTCCTTTGTCATAGACTCTTTCGATGCCAAGGCCCCAAATCCCCAGCAGCATCGAAAGAGTATATTACCGCGGAGGCGGCTCTGGTCATGTAGGGCTACGTTCAGGGGGTGCTAAGTATATCAGGGTCAAAGAGAGCCGCCGAGAGAAGGAAAGTAGAGTGACGATAGCACAATATAACGTAAGAACTTTACTAAGAGATGAACAGATACAAGAACTGAAGGAAGAACTTAGGGATACCATCATCAAGATTAATATGTACAGTGCGGGTCGCCATGTAATCATTCGGTGAAAACGTTTGATGTTTGTGACAAGCAAATGACATAAACTCACTATCACGGTGCCACGGAATTGCGCGACGTAGAAATATAGGGATATCAAGTTGACTAATAAATTGTTATCAGTGATCATGATAAAATGCCAACAACAGTACACATCTTCACAACGAATCGAAAGTCTGAAATAGCATTAGTCAAAACAATAACTGACATCACTATTGGTGGCAGTGACAGTGTCGGTGAAGTAGCCAGACAGAGAGTCATCAGACGTACAGCCAATGTCAAAGTCAAACTGAAAGACATACATAGTTATCGTCTTCTGGGGAACTGTGCTCCCTTTTAAAACGCACAGCCTTATCCAACACAGTAAGATGGCACGATTTTTGAATGAAATGATGTGGGTAAGATTACCTTCAACGAAGTGACACGTCTGTTCTTTCCTACAATCCGTGGAGCATCAATCTTGATATAAAATATCGTAACACATCACGTGATGTCAATATTTTGGGTTACGTTGAATAATGTGAACACGTCAGTTGTTTTCAACCGCGGTTGCTTTCAACGCGATTGCTTTCAACTAGATTAAGTTCGACGTCGAATTCGATCCTGGTTGGATTGTGTGAACAACGCCACGTCAACGCCGTCTCCGGCGGTATGGCCACAGCCATCGCATTATGTGTACTCTCCCGGCACGCCAAGTTCATGATTTTGATCCAAAGATAGCAGGATGGCGCCGCATGACAGGACGCCCCAAGCCCCGATGGTCCGATTCCATTGCCATGACCTGACCCATAGACGCGGGAACGGGGGGGGGGGAGGGGAAGCTTCCCCTGGAATTTCTCGGGGGGGGGGGCAGACATATGGTTAAATGTGAGCGTGAAAGTTTGTAATTTTTATAAGACGATTAATGTGTATTTTTTTCGACTGTGAAATGTGTGTGCAATTGGAGGGTAGACATATATTGGTTTCCCCCAGTAATAGGCGGCATGGTGGAGAGAAAAACAATTCCAAACCATTCCGATGTCCGCTAAGTGCCGTTGTATTAAAAACTAAACTAAAGAACAAGAGTCGTCAGTTAATGCCTAATATGTGGACATCCGTGAAGACACCGAGTCCTTTAACGAGGCAACACGGGACACAAGGTCACACCTCTATAGCACACCAAATGCTGCAGTGCCAAGTAATTAGGTACTTCAATATACTGTAACTTGTCATATGTATTTATTCATATATGTGTTACACAGGGACATTTCCAAGATGTGCTTATATTACCTCGTTCGGGCGGAAAATATCGTTGTTCCTTTGGTCCCCCTTATTGGGTGAAACGTCCCGCTTTTTACAATTTCCAAAAGAAAATCGTATCCAAATAATACCGATAGATTTGTTGCTTTTTGTATATTAGACAAATGCTGGAAAGACAGAGGAAATCAAGATTGAAGTTGGTCTACACCAGGGGTCGGCCCTTAGTCCTTTACTTTTTATCATTTCCCTGGACGTGATTACAGAGAAGAACAAGGAGCAGACACCCTGGGCTACGTTGTTCGCAGATGACCTGGTGTTGTGTGATTACAGAGGAGATCAAGGAGCAGACACCCTGGGCTATGTTGTTCGCAGATGACCTGGTGTTGTGTGATTACAGAGGAGATCAAGGAGCAGACACCCTGGGCTACGTTGTTCGCAGATGAACTGGTGTTGTGTGATTACAGAGGAGATCAAGGAGCAGACACCCTGGGCTTCGTTGTTCGCAGATGACCTGGTGTTGTGTGATTACAGAGGAGATCAAGGAGCAGACACCCTGGGCTTCGTTGTTCGCAGATGACCTGGTGTTGTGTGATTACAGAGGAGATCAAGGAGCAGACACCCTGGGCTATGTTGTTCAAGGATGACCTGGTGTTGTGTGATTCAGACGGAGGTAGGATAGAAGAGAAATTGGACAAATGGAAAGAGAAAATGGAGAAATGTGGGCTAAATATCAGCAGAACGAAGACGGAACATCTTCCGCCAACGGGGCACACAGAGCCGGTGAAGATGAAAAAGTTTGGGTCTCAAGAAAAGGTAAACCTCCCAACTGTACAGACCTTTAAGTATCTTGGCTCTGTCATACACAAGGAGGGAGGTGTCAGTAAAGAAACTAAGGGCCGAGTGTCAAAGGGGTGGAATAGGTGGAGGGAACTATCTGGAGTGATATGTGATAAGAAAGTGCAACAAAAGATGAAGGTCCTGCTCTACAAAACGGTAAGTAGGCCAACACTTCTCTATGGCTGTGTAACGTGGCCACTATCGACAAGAGACGAAAGACGACTGGCAACAACGGAGATGAGAATAATTAGATGGGCAATGGGCGTAAGCCTGCAGGAGCACCGGAGGAATGAGGACATCTTGAAAGAAGTCGATGTGGAGAGCATTGTGATCATCATGAGGAGAAGAAGGCTGGAGTGGTTTGGTCATGTGAAAAGAAGGAAAGAAAGGGAAGACGTAAGAGCCACCGTGGAGATGAAGATAGAGGGAAACGAGCGGGAGGGAGGCCCAAGTTGAGATGGCAGGACACCTGATGATGACAAATGTTAAGGCATTGCAGATGACGGAAGAATGGGCTCAGAACAGGAAGAAGTGGAAGAGACGCTGCAAACACCGCCACCCCGCACAGGGAGAAGGCGGGTAAAGGTGAGAAAGGTGAGAATGAATGTTCAGTGTTGCCCGTGTTCTATTATTTATTTAACCAACATTACTGCATATAATGAATTATGTGCTGATTAATTTATTAAGGAAGCTAAAACTTTACACTATTTTTTATGGAAATTGCACATTTTAATAAGTAATTAAGTAATATTATGGTAAACGGTTCCCAGTGTCTGGGAAGACGGAAACACTGCTATATGTAAGTGTGATACCTACGGCATGTTGTCGTCTTCTTTGCACCGCACACGAACTATATTGAGTGACTGCTACTGCGACGACCTAATACGACGATTGGACGTTGCACCATTGGTCTTTATTCACAGTAACAGCAATTGGTAGTTAGTTCTGCGGGCCTTATATACCCCAAGGGGGCGATCCCAAAAGCAGCTAATCTGCAGCTATTATACAACCGCGTGTACAATATGAGCATATTCTCCTAGAAAATATGTATCCGGTATATCGTAAAATTGCATTCTGAGTTACACTACAATTTGTAACTGCTTTTAAGAAAGTGGATGTTTAACATGGACAATATTGACTGATTTGAAGATACTTGTTAATTTTAATGTCTCTTTGGCACTTGATGTGTTGTTTAATAAATTATGGTTTTACACAAATACCGGTTGTTATGTTCGGCCAATGGAATAATAAACGTATACCATTGGATAAAACGTCTCATTTTGCGCACGTTTATATTTAAATGGCATATTATGTGAACAAAGCGTTGTGGTGTTGACACAAAATAAACTTTTCGACATAAAATATATCTCTTATAGTGAATATAGAATATGACGTGTTGGGTCTCTGTTGTGTGTCACTTCTGTATTTACATACATAATTATTATATTCTGAAATAACATTTTTAATTGGAGCAGATTTTTATTTTAAATGAAAGTGCTGTGTTGTGCTATAAAAAGGTATTTTCGTATACACAGGTTGCTCAAAGAACTTTACACTTTACTCCCTGACAAACCTGACCCATCGAACACCGTCCCACCGTCTCTGTGAAGCATTCAGCCACGTTGCAGTAAGAAGACTATTCGTACACAAATATCCACCACTGTTTATAACCAGTTACTCATTCACAGAGCTGAGTGAACTGGAGCAACGTAGCGTGAACGAACTTCGAAAAGGCAGCACATGATTCGAACCTGAGTTCTCTCGATTGAGAGTCCGATGCTCTAGCCACAGCGCTCACGCTATAAAGTCCGCGTTGTAGTTGGTAGGTAGGAGAACTATTGTAATAGAATGCCTGGTGAACCACTGCAGATGGGCCACCACAGTCCTACTGGCGCTGGTGGCGATGATAACGACAACAACATCTACTCGTCTCAACTGACCTATATGTCACGTCACTTATTGCCTCGCAGCAAGGTCAGTCAAACCATCAAAAATACGTTCCGTCGTATATGTTGTTGAAATATCTACTGGCCCCAGATGTCATTCTTTATGACACACTCATCAGGCATAGTTGTTTAAGCGAGAAATGTAATGTTTGATCTAGCAGTTTGCTTGTCGGTTTGTATTGTATTGCAGAGCGCAGTGGCACAATGTTTAGAGCATCGGACTGGAGTTCGAATTCTGTGCTAGTGCTTCAAACCTTGGACAAGTTTGTTCACTCTACGTTGTTCCAATTCACTCAGCTGTATAAATGAGTACCTAACAATATGCAACAACAACGCAGGCAGGCATGCAGGCATGCAGGCATGCAGGCATGCAGGCATGCAGGCGGATCTCTCTTGCCTTATCGGGGATGTATGTATGCTCCTGTCACACCACCCCCATTATACGGGTCTGACGTTGTCGACATATTGCCTTGCGCATGTGAATAATAATTATACTCAGGTGTGAGAGAGATACGTAGAGTTTGACCCAATGCCCCTAGATAAGAACTCTCTGGCGCAAGATTCCATCGACAATGCAGCGAGTCTTTGTACTACCCTGAACTGTAGCAATCGCCCGCCTGGTGGGCCAGTGGTCTAACACGAGTATCCGTACGAGGAAGTATTACTGACGTGGTGCTGTGCTGGGGTCTTAGTCCATCCCAAAAGCTGACCAAACTAGATACACCGAAATACGATACATTTATACATACGATACGTTAATGTGGTTAGATGGAGTACACAGGCCTGCCGTCGTGGTTAACTAATACGTAGACGCATATAGTTAAATGAACGATTACCGGAGTAATATGCTGCGTTCCAATCACCCTGTGATCTCAAGACCCTATCGTGACCCAATTTAGCAATGGCGAAGTAAAGATGCATTTGAACTACACCACGAGGTATTCACCATAAGGACGAGATGATTTTATCGCAGGATTATACCAGACAAATGCGACCACATGCCGCCCGACAGTACCGAATACATAATGTAATCACGAAAAGAAGGAATACAGCCCGTTCTGTCAACCGGGTCAACAGCTAAGGGGTCACCCATAAAGTACGTCACGTTATTTGTAGACATTTGTGAGAACACCAGCCCCCTGGTCACGTTTCGTCACGCTGCAATGTACACATCCCTAAATTACGGTCGTTTTGACAAAGACTCCCTCTAATGAACACATCTATAATAATTAGTATATTCGTTGCTTGGCTGTGTTTATTTGTTGTTTACAGGTAAAATGCTAGTTTCTAAAAGTAATAAAACGACAAAATTTCTAAATTAATCGCTTTGCTGGTTCTTCGCTGGAATGCAGGTGTAATATACTCAAAAACTAGTTGATCGAAGAAATAATTTGCACACCGCTTACACACAGACCCTGTACCCCCATGTAGCGCTTCGTCACCCTTGCATATAGACCCCCTTTCCTCCTACCGTGACATACTTAATGGATGACCCCTCACTTGTCGGCTCAGTGCGTTTTTAAATGGTGACACCGTTTTAGTTTTCATCGTGATTGCAAACTTGTGTTTGTATGTAAGTAGTATACAGACGGGGCAGAGGCACGCCCCGCCCCTTTTTGACCTACTTTAGGCCTAACTCTATGCATAAAAAACGTCCTTATCTTTTTCGGGAACCTACTTATAAAAAAAGATCAAAGGGTTTTTTGTGACACTAAACGTTTTCGGGAACCTACTTATAAAAAACGTGATTGATGACCTGTCACTTTTGATTGATTACCCTTCCCTTGAGGTGCCACCTAGCGGTTATCCCAGTGATTAATTTAGCCCTAGCGATCAACGTTGGACCTAGCGCGTGCTTACGTAAGCATATATATATATATATATATATAGCGTCCCTAGTTACGTAAGCATTTATATAGCGTGTGCTTACGTAAGCATTTATATAACGCTGTGCTTACGTAAGCATTTATATAGTGTGCTTACGTAAGCATTTATATAGCGGGTGCTGACGTAAGCATTTATATAGCCACTGCGGTTATAGCTAAAACCACTGTGGTTATAACTGCGCTAAACGCACTGTGTATGAGAATACCCCGCTGTACCCTATGCAGCGCTGAGCGATTGCAGCAGAGGTGGCCTATGCCCCGGCGGCCTAGTTGCGGGCGGTTAAATTTAGCTCTACGGCTTAGCTGGCGCTGTGCGTTTAACGGAGTAAATTTCTACGGCTTAGCTGGCGCTGTGCGTTTAACGGCGTAAATTTAGCCGTATAGTTGGCGCGGTGCGTTTAACAAAATGAAACCAAAATGCATTCAGTAGTGAAACGTTTAAAATGTGTACTCAGCGGCCTGATAAGGCAGGATGGTTATGTGCGGTGGATATAGACGAATGAAAAGCAACGGTGTAAGTAATACATTATTTTATTAAAAAGGAACTTGAATGTTCAATCACGGAGTGTCGCCCGGAGGGTACTTGGCGTCCAGGCTCTTGTAATAGCGCCGCGTGAACCGTCAGTGTCCCGTGGCGCACTCCCAAGACGCGGGAGATGCGTCGAACGGGAATTGGCGGCGTCGAAGCGCCGTTCTAACATGGTAGCGCGGCCGGCGGCAATCAACGGCGCGTGAAAGCCACGTATAGCTCGTCCTGTGGTATCAGCGTATACCACGACCCATTTGGTCCTCGTACCGAAAACGACGATGTTAGTCCATCGGGTTCAACGTCATCGTTGTCAGGTGTCGGTGGTCGGCTTATGGCTGCTGGTGGAGTGACCGGCCTGTTGATGGCTGGCGGCGGGCTGCGTGGTGTCGGGCGGACGACGCATGTAGGTTTTCGGGGAAGGAATCCGCGTGTAGGCAGTTGGATTCTGTGAAACATGAATAACGCCTGTGAATAATGAGGAGGTTCCCAAATTAATGAGAAGACACAACATGAATAATATTAATTAAAAGTAATTAATAAAGACTCGAGTAAAAACCAACCTACCGCTCTATTGATAAAGAACTAAAAAATAATTAATAGGACTCATGTAAAAGGCAACTTACCGCTCTATTGCTAAATGCCTGTGAATAATGAGGAGGCTCCCAAATTAAATCACAATATGAATAATGAGGTTCTTATTAATTAAAAGTAATTAATAAATGCTTAATATATAAATGCTTACGTCAGCACCCGCTATATAAATGCTTACGTAAGCACACTATATAAATGCTTACGTAAGCACAGCGTTATATAAATGCTTACGTAAGCACACGCTATATAAATGCTTACGTAACTAGGGACGCTATATATATATATATATATATATATGCTTACATAAGCACGCGCTAGGTCCAACGTTGATCGCTAGGGCTAAATTAATCACTGGGATAACCGCTAGGGGGCACCTCAAGGGAAGGGTAATCAATCAAAAGTGACAGGTCATCAATCACGTAAAATAACGCCACATGCGCGTCTTCAAAGTCCGATTGAATCGTTCCACGACGCTCGCTTTAGTCTCCTTGTTATGCGTCACGAAATGATGAACGCCGCGACTCTTTAGGAACGTTTGAAGGTGTCGGTTAAGAAACTCGGTCCCCTTATCGGTCTGCAGCGCGTTCGGCGGCGGCTGCGCGCCGCTCAGTAGAAGCTCGAAGGCCGCGACGAGCGACGGGACGGTCTTACTCTTCAACGGAACGCACCACGCCCGCTTCGAAAACACGTCGATGACCGTCAATAGGAATGTTATATCGTCGTTGTGTTTGTTGAACCTAATCAAATCGACCAGATCGGCTTGCCACTGCTGGTTTCAACCGCCCACGATGACGCAACGTCGTTTGAAACGTTGTTTAACCGGTTTGTGTAGGGTATAGGCGTCCTACGCCGCTAGCCACCGCTCGACGGCCGGTCGTCGTAGGGTCGACGCCCGGTGCAAAGCGTCGACGCCGCCGTAACTTCCCGCCCGTTTCGGATCGAAGTAGAGTTCATTCAGTTCGTCGTCGTCGTCGTCAACGGTTCGTTGTCGAAGCTTTCGTTTTGGACGACGACGACGACGCCACCCGGACACCATGATGACGACGACGACGACGACGACGACCAATGAACGACGAATGTTATACACATATAGAGAGCGATAACCGTGATGACGAGGCCGACGACGATGGCCGTTATCGTTCGTTGTGCCGGCATCGTCACGCCGATTCCCACGTCACGACGTCCAACGCTCGTTGTCTCTTTCTGGAGCCACGTCGTCTTCGCTCCGCCTTCCCCGCTGAACTGACCGCCGACTCCTCTTCTCTTTGTCGCCGCCGCCGCCGCTCCATGTACTCCCGATAGCGCGGGTTGCCGACGATCTCCATAGGAATGTTCATACCCTTCATGCGCGAACTCTCGCCATCCTAGGGGCTGTGTCGTCTTCGTTCTCGTTCGCATGAGATCGTTCACTAGAAACAAACCGGTTAAACAACGATCGTTCGCCGCCGACGTCGCGTCTTTGAAAGCCTCTATCATGTAGTTGAGTGTTACTCCCCGCGTTCGTTTTTCCGTCGTACACGAATTCGCCGCGGTCGTTCCATCGACACAACGGATCGGCTTTCATTTTCGCGATAAGCAGACCCGCCTTCCCTTTCAGCGTTTTCGGCATGCTGGCTACGATTTCGCGCTCTACGGCCTCCGACGATGGCGCCACCACCGCCGCGGGCTGCGGCTGTATCTCGCCCCCGTCGGCGTTGACCATCGACACGCGTACCGGTTGCGCTGCTCGAGCCACCTCTATAGTGTTGTAGCGACTCAGCAGTTGATTGTACGACGCCACCTTATCGCGTTCGGATAAATCCGATCGCTCTAGAATGTCCTTCATGTCGCTGTCCAGGTTACTCAGCACACGTGATCAAGGCGTGCTGCTCGACGGTTGTGGCTGAAGGAGGCGTTCCACCAATCGCAGGTCGACCAACGCCATCTTCTTTGCGTACTGCATCAATTACCCCCCGATGACCTGTTTGAGTAGTGGCAGGAGAACGGTGCTCGCTAACGGCGCTAGCAGGGCCGTCAGAAACCCACCCGCCCCCGTTTGCAAGATGGCTCGCTTCCGCTTCACCGGAATTCGTTTGTTGACCAGGTCACGCAGGTGATCTCTGTATTTCGTCAACACGCGTTTCTGCTTCGGCGACACCTTCACGTTCCCTCTCAGAATATTGTACGCGCAATCGCACAGACTACATATGAGACCGACCTCCGAGTGGGCGAGCACGGCTTTTCGCAGATCGATGTTCCGCTTATGCCTATCCAACAGCTGCAGGGCGAAAACGTGTCTCTTCACGCGTTGCTCCGACACAGTCGGCGCCACCTTTGGTCGTCGCTTCGCCGCTACCACCGCGCGTCGTCCCGTCATAACGACTAATAAGCGTACGCGGCGACGTCCCTCTCTACTTATAGTTGACCGCCGCCACCCTTCCGTACGTAGACGTACTGAAGGGGGTCGTCTGGAAATATACACGTACGCAGGCGCATGTACTCTTCCGTTTCCTGTTTCAGATCCACAAAGAGATAGCCGTACGCCGCCGACGTCGCGTCTTTGAAAGCCTCTATCATGTAGTTGACCTTTCCCGGGTACATCTGTTTCGCTAGGTGACCTACTTGACCGGCGTCTCGGGGGTTCTTGAATAGCGCTAAGTATTGAGCGTTCAGGCTGATTGTACGGTTTTCTTTCCCTTTCGGAAACATGTTCTGTCGGAGTTGTACGACCGACGTATTACAATGATGACTTTTTTTAGTAAATAGTGCCGTCACTCCGCTATCGGTCTCCTCCATGAGGTCGTCGAGTACTAAAAGCGTCCTCTTTTTACCGTCTAAATGTGTCGTAGCCGGCAGGCCGTCTACGAAGTCTATTTTCGGAGACATAGACGCGTAGGCGGTCTGCCACTGCCCGTAGCACCACAGGATTTTTTCGGGGGGTGGATCGATCATATCGTGTCGTATCAGACGGTCGACGAACGTCGTCTTACCGCATCCCGTAGGACCGGATACTATACACGTAAACGGATGCTTCAACAGCGGTCCGCCCATTTTCACGACTGATACTGGCTAACGTTTTTTACGCGTCTTTATAAGTGTCGCGCACCTCCATCAACAGTTTACCGAGCTTGTTCTCCCCCGCAACGTCCCCGATCCTGGTACCCCAGAAACCCTCCCTACTCGGTACCCATTCCACCAATTCGGCGTCCCCGGTGGCCAATAGTTCAGCCTTCAACTTGGCCGACCCGCCAAACTTACTCATCAACAACCCCTTTGTACATGCGACCCTAACGGCGTTCCATTCGGTCCCCGTTCTCTTTTTTCGAATTCCGTAACTGAGTCGTTTCGCTAAATAGGGCGATCGCGCTCTTTTGATACACGCGGCGCATTCGAGGTCTTCGTTGAATATCGCTTTCCTATACTGATAGGCGTGCTCGACGGATCGGAACCCCCGACCGTACCCCGTCAATCGGCACGCGTACATATTCGACAAGAACGAGCGCGATCCGCCAAACTTTATAGGATCCGACAACATGACTACCGATAACCCGCTACCGGCACCGCTTATATAGAGCCGCCGCTGCTAGATGGAGCATCTAAAAAGAGGGCCGACGTACGGATTCGGACCCGGAATCTTGCGATCCCTAGTCGAACGCTCTCCCAGGAGAGCTAATCCGGCGCCGGCGCTTATGAGTGGTTTTATCGCGGTTATATACGCATTATTGCTTACACAGCATACCGCTGTGCTTACGAGGTTGATCGCTAGGGGACGCTGCTTACGTAACTAGGGACGCTATATAAATGCTTACGTAAGCACGCGCTAGGTCCAACGTTGATCGCTAGGGCTAAATTAATCACTGGGATAACCGCTTGGTGGCACTTCAAGGGAAGGGTAATCAATCAAAAGTGACAGGTCATCAATCACGTTTTTTATAAGTAGGTTCCCGAAAACGTTTAGTGTCACAAAAACCCTTTGATCTTTTTTTATAAGTAAGTTCCCGAAAAAGATAAGGACGTTTTTTATGCATAGAGTTAGGCCTAAAGTAGGTCAAAAAGGGGCGGGGCGAGCCTCTGCCCAGTCTGTATACTACTTATGTAGTAGCGTAAATAATAAGAGTCCATTGAATATTACGTAGAGATGGAATTTCATAGACTCGAATTGTCTTTGTTAGTGTCAGCGGAAACGTTTAGTATAATATGGTTATGTGACTTATAATTATAAGTGTCGTGTTTATTTATAACATCCAATTCCAGAAGTATACACATGATGTATCTGATTAGTATCACTGTAATTTGTGTGTGGTTTTGATGGGTTTTTGGTGCACCTTACAATGTGTTGTTGTTAATGGCATTTTTATATTGCATTAGTTATTGATGGGAATAATACAGATAGGTTTATGCACGGAAAACAGTTAATATAAAATGACCTGACTCTAATTTTATTGTCTATAATCAACAATATCACACCAGTAGCGTACTCAAAATTTGTCATCCAGCCTGTTGGTTTTCATGAAATCTCTCAGTACCCGATTGTTGATATATTGTAACACGCCCGTGACGTTTGACCAAAACGCCCAAGGGCTTCGTCGACCTTTGCCTGCTCTGACAAATCCATTGATTGATATATTCGTTCAAAACGGTGCAGGTTGCCGTTCGGTTATTCATGTATTACCTTCAATTCAGAAACGGGGTTTCATCGTTACATTCAAGTGGTATGCAGGACAAACTCTTACAATGTCATATTGTTCAATTGTATGGACGTATATGTTTTACAATGACAGCGCAGTGACGATTGAGACACTGCGAAGATTTACTCCGATTGTGAGAATCAGTTCTTTGTAAATTAATCGCTGTATACTATTGCTAATATTGCGCATCACGCCTGACTGACTGCGTGCCTCTTCAACAATTGGTAGAGAGTCGCTGTCTGCGTCGCACCAGGACAGTGAGAGCAAAGCCATTGTCGAAATACGAAAATCGCTAGCATTTCTGTACGAATCGTTTGACAAAATAAAATAAAAAAACGCGTCCACAAACCGTCGCATCTCGGAACTGATGGCCATCATTAAAGACAAAGATGCGAGAATCAACACCCTCGAATTGAAAATTAACGATCTTGAGCAAAACTCCAAAAATAAGTATCTTGAATGAACCTACATATGTACGCCACCACAGCGACCAACGCTACGACTACTCGGCAGCGACATTCCTACGACTACACCAGTGAAACGATGTAAAGTAAGTGAAGGCAAACTTCATGACATTTGTCAAAGTAAAACTTTGCGCAACTGTTGAACCGTACGACATCACGGCATACACGATCTGCCACCGAGACAGGATGGAACTCGACCGGTCATCGTGCAGCTACTGTCTGCGGAGAAGAAGGCAGCGCTGATGGGCTCGTCAAAATGTTTCAATAAACAAATCCTTCATTCATAACAAAGCAATAAGGAAGGAGTCAATCCTGGAAGATCAAGAAATCTTGGAGAAAAGATTCCAGCTCCCATAGTTGGGAAAACTTTGGAAGTGTTTATCTTCTTTTTTACGGCCTTTACACAACACAATTGTTAATACAAAGTAACCATTTTCAACGGCAACCCATTTGTGTATTTAGAATATGATCTCGGCATATTCCACTGAGATCTTGTAGGTCCTGCGACAGACATATTACGACACGCCCCCGATGATTGGCCAATAAGTGCCGATGTTTCAACTGGCGTTGCCTGCCTTTGACGCGTAGCAATCCCGTACATACGCCTGAAATGTATCGGTGACGCCCACTTCTACAATTTGACACACTTGTATAAACATGAACATCTGTAATAATTCTATAATATACAATGTGCTGATGTAACCACTTAACTGATTAGAAGCAGAACAACCTAAGCAGAATATCCACCATGTCGATGTATGTCATCCAGAACCGTGCCAGCTGGCCACGAAGATAACGTAGTTGTCGTATCCATAATTGCTTTATTTGTAGTTCGTAATATGTATTGGAATGTATACCTAAGTATCAATATGTACGTCAGTGTGTACACGAGTGCATATAATCAGTCCTTGTATTATGTATGCATGTTGATACATTGAGTTATTATCAACTATAAAAACAAGTCATATGATATTCTGATTTGTGTCATTTAACTTTTGCTGTTGTTTATATTTATAGGGTGGCTCCTGTGCTAGCGATATTATATATCTTAATGGGAGTCTCCCGACCTTATCTATTATTTACGTTATTCGTTGTATATGTATCGTATTTATAGCTCAAACAGCGCAGTTGTACTGCTTGCTTTGCAAGACCTTGTTGATGAGACCCTCGGCAAAAGCACCATATTCTACTGCCAGATCTCGAAGTGCCGTATCTCCGAACAGTTTCCCAATGCTGGACACGAAGTTGCATATGGTGTGGAACTTGCCCATCATGAGAACAATTTTCCCCATCTGGCTGGGACTCTTCCATGCTATTTCTGTAGCCTTTGTGAACAGAGCTTGATCAAACACAACTTCAACGTTTTCAAGAGGCATGTGCTTACTTTTAGTGTGCATGATTACTTCATTTATTATGTTGTAATTTAGGTTGGGATCTTCATTTTGTTGTTTTTGTAGTTTGTTGTAGAATTTATTTGAACCAATTTCAATTTTGACTTTCTGCATGGCTTCATCACTTTGTGTATATATTTTACAAATTTAGGAGGAAGGAACTTATATGTCTAGAATTACCAAATAAGTTTGATGGTCTGAGAAAGTGTTTGTGAAAATCCCAGCAGTACTTTCCAATATAGATTTATTTACGGTACAAACTATATATATATATATATATATATATATATCAATGTTCTATCGGTTGTACTGAAACGAGTTGGGAAAGTAGTTTAATTAGTAATTGCGTTGTGTAATATCGACAGTTCATTGCAAGACTCTCTATCAGAGCAGTGGCAAAACAATGTTCAATCTCTGGTTCTTGCGGTTATGGAGTGTGACATGTAAATACGTTTGTTTTGTGCACGAATAAAATATGCAAAACTTATCTTGTGTCTTTTTCGAAGTGTAATGCACTCACTCACTCACTCACTCACTCACTCACTCACTCACTCACTCACTCACTCACTCACTCACTCACTCACTCACTCACTCACTCACTCACTCACTCACTCACTCACTCACTCACTCTCTCCCGCCCGCCCGCCCTCCCTCCCTCACTCAATCACTCACTAATTCACTCCCTCCCTTCCTCCGTCCCTCCCTCCCTCTCTCCCTCCCTCCCTCCCTCCCTCCCTCCCTCCCTCCCTCCCTCCCTCCCTCCCTCCCTCCCTCCCTCACTCACTCACTCACTCACTCACTCACACACTCCTTTCCTCCCTCCTTCACTCACTCACTAACTCACTCCCTCCCTCTCTCCCTCCCTCACTCCTTCCGTCCTTCCGTCCCTCCATCCGTCCGTCCGTCCGTCCGTCCGTCCGTCCGTCCGTCCCTCCCTCCCTCCCTCCCTCCCTCCCTCCCTCCCTCCCTCCCTCCCTCCCTCCCTCCCTCCATCCCTCCCTCCCTCCCTCCGTCTCTTTTCTAGCATATTAGCTTTTCAACATGTTACCGTGGTAACATTTTCATATTTTAGTGCGTACAATTCATCTCGCCGTTCATTTAATAATAATAATAATAATAATAAATAAATAATTTCTAACGCGCCAATATCCTCAGACACCACTGAACGTGGGCGATGATGGAAGGTGAAACTGGAAGGAGAAATGTCAGCAATGCATGCAGCTGTGTCATGTGGTCTGAGCCAGGTCTCAGTGACTGCAAGGATGTCTATTGTCTTGGAAGTTAATCAAATCAAATCAAATCAATTTATTTTGCAACAACAACAACATAGCAGTATATATACACAAAACAACCGTTTAAAAATTTAGTTGTGTTGCATGGTGGTCACATGGCATGTAATATGCCGTCTTCCTGTGACCCCATAAACTTATATTTCGAATTATATTTACGCAAACGTATACGATGATTATCACGAGTGTATGATATCTTTTGTATGACAACGGACTGGGGATGCGATGGAGAGAGAAACGAATTATTGTAGGAAATTACTGTTAGAAAACAATTATAAGAAATTTGTGCGGATCCAAACATTAATATATAAAGTAAACAAATATTTAATTGCACTCCGCACATCTGGGATTTAGGCAGTGCACGTGGCTAAGATAGTTGTCTAGATATTGATTGGATAATACAAATTTCATTTGTTGTCTGGATTTGACGTTTTGTAACTTATAATCGAGATTATTCCATAGTTTTATAAAATGGTGTTTAGGTAATTTAGATGAAAAATGTGTTCTGGGCTTCTCTCCATATAAGAGGTTACGTTGTCTAGTAATTATGGTGTTAGTGGCTAGATTCTTTTTTGGTATATAGTGTTTGAAGGATTTAGGCAGTGTATTATGGTGATAATCATACATAAATAGTGAGACATGCAACCTGTGAATATCAGTGATTTTAAGTATTTTTTCAGATTTAAAGATAGGATCGGTGTGACTTCTATATATTTTTTGTTAATTATTCGTATAGCGCGTTTTTGTAATATTTCTATCTTTCTTATGGTATTTCCATTGCCCCATGCTTGAACACCGTAAGTTAAGTGACTTTGAATCAAGGTATAATATAGAGTTTTTAAAGCACTGCGTGGCAAAAAATGTTTCATTCTATTAATTGCAAAAATTGCTCTAGATAATTTATAACTGATTATGTTGATATGTTTTTTCCATGTTAAATTGTTATCAATATGTATTCCTAAGAACTTCACCGATTCTTCTTTGTCATCCTTTCCAACATGATTAATAATTTCACTGTTTATCTTAATACAGTTATTTACCTGGTATTTGCTATTCGGTGGACTAAATATGCAAAAGTTTGTCTTTTTTATATTTAATGACAATTTATTGGCACAAAGCCAATCGTACAAATGTATTAATTCTTGGTTTACGCTGTCAATTAAAGTATCAATATGAGGACCTGATTGGTATACAGTTGTGTCATCTGCAAAAGATAATAGATTCAGAGGCGTAGAGTTAATTATATCATTGATATAAATTAAAAATAAGATTGGTCCAAGTATGGATCCTTGGGGCACTCCACTGTTTTTTGGAGATGATTGACATTTGTGTATCTCAGTATATTGTTTTCGATTTGATAAATAACTTGCAAACCATTTATTGCTTATTCCCCGAATTCCATAAAAATTTAGTTTGTACAGTAAAATATCATGGTTTATTGTGTCGAATGCCTTTGAAAGGTCCAGAAACACAGCCAATGTAAGGTCTTTTGTTATTTTATCGTTTGCCTCTGCAATATCTTTCAGCAGGTTTAGTATTGGTTGAATAGTAGAATGCTTTGCACGAAACCCATATTGATGTTTATACAAAATTTTATATTTTTCTAAGAACATTATTGATCTATTGCATACGATTTTGTCCATTATTTTAGAAATCGTGGGAAGAATACTTATAGGTTTATAATGGTTGAACAGTTTATTGTTACCTGATTTGAAGACGGGAATGACTTTTGCAGTTTTTAAGTTTTCAGGAACAATTCCCGTGACAAAGGATTGGTTTAGTATATGCTCAAGCAGAGTGTCTACTTCATGTATGGTCGCTTGTAGTAGTTTAGTGGATAGATCGTCGAAACCTTCAGTGCTTTTTGTTTGTTTTCGTACAATTATTTCTATTTCTGTTGTCTGCGTTGGTTGCATGAAAAAATGTACGGGAAAGTTTCCTCTTAGGTGTGTTTCAAATTGCTTAACTGGAAGAGCTATTGAGTTGCTTATCGATTTACCTATTCCAACGAAAACATTATTAAATTCTTCTGTAATTTGTTTTAAATTTGAATTCTCTTGTCCGTTTATGATGAAGGTTTCAGGCAGTTTGGCGAATTCTTTTTGTTTATGTATTGCTTGTCGTAATACATCCCATGTTTCTTTTATATTGTGCTTACGTTCTTCTAGCATTTCTGTATAATAAGCACTTTTTGCTGCTCGTTTAATCTAATTAAAGACTCTACAATATTCTCTATATTTATTGATGATTTCTGGATTATGTCTGTTTAATTTCTTTCGAAGTAACTTTGCTTTATTTAGAGATGAAGTCAATATGCCTGACGTAATCCATGGTTCTCGTTTAATGTATTTTTTTTATAACTTTCACAGATTTAATTGGACAAGATATTTCGAAAAGTGATTTGTATATTATCATAAAATTATCATAAGCTTCATTCGCATCAGCAGTGGATAGTACAGTTGAGTAATCAGCCATATCTAATAGATTTCTAAATGATGCAATGTTTTGTGGGGTCAACTGTCGTACCTGCCTATATACTGATTTTTGTGGACGAGGTGTGCCATAAATTATATGAAATATTCCAAAATGATCGGCTAAATCAGTAATAATAATCCCCGATTCATAACTAGGATGAGTATGGTTTGAATATAAGTGGTCTATAAGTGTTGCCGAATATGATGTTATTCGTGTTGGTTTAGATATATGCGGAATAAATCCTTGGGATATTACATTATCTATGAAGTATTTGGTTTTTTGATGGGTGACAACATTTAGCAAATTAATGTTATAGTCGCCCATTAAATAAGCAGTTTTATTTTCATTTGATATTTTATCCTGTATTTCTATTATTTTTCTTATAAACATATCGATATCTGCACGAGGAGCAGAGTTAGGACGATAAATTACACCTACTATAAAAGGTTTATTATGGTTACCTTGAACTTCAAAAAATATAGATTCAAAAACATGGGGAATAAATATAGAGAGATCTTCACGTTTAGAGTAGATGAAGCTTTCGTTGATATATATTCCAACTCCACCATGCCCATCATCATTTTGTAATCTTGTATTAAAAAATAAACTATGGTATCCACTTATTTTGTATTGCTGGGAATCACGAATTCTAAATATTTCTGTTAAGCCGATTAAATCAAGTTTGAGACCATTTGAAGATAAGTTAAAAAGTACTTCTTGCATAGAATCCCAGTGTGCCTCAAAACTGCGACAATGCATACATAACATCGATAGAGATACATTGTCACAGTGGAAAGCTTTTGAGAATTCAGTTGGGGTAAAATATTTACAATCATTGGTATTCAAAGAAAAGGGGGAATCATGATACATTTCATCTCAGTAATGATTAATTTCATTATATAATTTTCTAAAGTCAAAGTTTGCATTTGTTTGGATGCGGTCAATACTAATATTATCATCCATTTACAAATCTAGTTAAGTATATCATATTAAACCAATCTCCCCAGTCCGTCGTCTTTACGTTACTACCAGAAGCAACATAGGAAATCAAATGAAGAAACCTGTAATGCAAACGAACAATCAGCTTAGTACATCCTGTGTAGCACGTCATCGTAACATTCACCGTAATTGTATGAGTAATAGTAAAACAAAATAAAACATATATACTGTATGTAATAAAACCGGGACCATTAGGGAACAAAAATAATAAGGATAGCCAACTGGCTGGCCTTCCACTAGGCATGGCATAATTATGAACATAATAGAACAAAAATACAACAACCGAGATATAACAACAAATAATTAACATACATATATTTGAAGAGAACTGTATCATTTAGTTAATTAGTCGGTAAGCGAGGCTGTTTTGTCTCGAATAGATCGAACGTTAGTGGTGGCTACTCGAATATTGCGCCTGATAGCAGGTCCATGAATAAGACTTACATCTCCTGCTAGTAGTAAAATAATTGCCAATTGAAATGTTGGGTTAGAGCGGGGGATTGGCAGTAACTTTCTATTAAAGCAAAGATTAAGACATGGCAAACTGTGAAGATGTTACAAGGAATGTTGTGTTCTCATGTACTGAGAAACTGTTAAAATGACAGCCGACCGTAGGGGACTAACGAACGAACGAACGAACGAAGAAGTTTATTTACCCCATGTATATAAAAAGTACAAATTGTTTTTCATACTTGATTGTAGAAAAACAATAAAGCATATACAAACACAAATATATATTCTACGCATGATACATAAGTATGTAATTCAGTAATTTGCAGGAATATATATATATATATATATATATATCAGACGGGGTCGGTGACTCCTATTAAGTGGCTTGCACAGCGTAAAATTGTGACCTCTTGAAGCAGCAGAACAGGATAAAAATAAAACACAATGAAAATGCTAGTGACATTGTCTTGGTGACAGTGTACTTTCCTCAAACTGGTGAAGAATAAAATGATAATGTCTCATAAAAATAATTGAAAATAATAAAATATTCTAAAACTGTATAATTGTACTAAAAATAATGTAAATTTCTAGGTTATTAAAGAATGAGTTGGCGATAATCAATGGCAGTATTACAGGTCGTATGATTGTTCGCGCTCAGCAGGCCTGTGCAGAGTAACAAGATGTTTAGTGCCCGTGAAAAGAAAAGTCAGAGGTCTTCACCCCCAAATTTCATTGCTTACATTTGAACCATAAACACCTGCATCATGAGCTCATCGACTATTCTACTAGCTGCCAACAAGCCCACACCATCACCGTTCCAGTGCCCAGATTGCAAGAGATATTTCTCACGTCTGGACAACTTGAAACGGCACATTGCCCGCATTCACGGTGGACGATCGACAAACACCACGTCACTGGATTCACTTGTCTCGGCGCCCACCAGCGTCTTTGGCCACACCGACAAGCTCGACATTCCTGTCTCCATCTCAAGTGACCACGGAGCATACAAAGAAGATGGCGCTGGTCGATCCCCGTATTTTGGAAAATATTCAACCGCAGAGTCCTTTTTCGGCTAATCCTATCAAAACTGTCTTGCAACGACTCGATGACGAAATGGGACACATATTAGAAAGAAGCGATATACACGAGAGGGAAAAAGGTTGTGTTGTATAACCAGGTGTTGAATCGGTACAGCAATCTTTCTGACAAACGTGTACAGGAACCCTTGCGTGAGACCATCGAAACAATTCCCAGGGAAGGGGACAACAAAGCACGACCTGCTAACGAAAATGAAATCGTTGAAAAGGAGAGCATCGAAAATGAAATCATCGACAGTGTTCCAAAAACTATGAAGCAGAAAGCACGGCGACTCCTCGATAAACTGAAAGGTGCCGTAAAGTGGAACGACCGGAGCGAGATGGCATACAGAAACAAGGCGGTTCCCGGTAATAATATTGTGGACCTTGTGAATGAAGTGTTGAGAAAACGGAAGTCGTTTGAACAAGTGGGATCGGAAACCTTCGCTCGTGGTCTCAAGGACGTCAACACTATATACAGATTGATTCCATATGATACACAAATTGTATTCAGACACCCAAGAGAAAGTATCACTGTGAATGATATCACATATATTCTTGCTGTGAGACACCCAAGAATAAGTGTCACTATTATAAAATCCTGTAAACCTTAACAACTATATGCAAATCGACTCCATATGATACACAGTCACAGTTAGACAGTATGCTACACTCTGTGTATATTTATTTTATTGATGACACGACTTTTGCAGCGACTGAAGTATACAATATACTTCGTTTATTTTCACTAGTGTCCTACTTAAAAATAGAAAGCACATGATGATGATGATGATGACGACGATGATGCAACAATAACGTGTGTGTTTCAATACACATTTTAACAATTGACAAGATAGGATTCGATAAACATAATAGTTCATCACGGCTACATTAAGACCGGATATTACACGAGCGTACCGAACAGTAAATGTGAAAAGTATATTCTTTAATAATCGACAAGTAGGAGTCAGTGGTCGATAAACATCATACCTGATCACGGTTACCCCAAGACTGAATGTTACACCAAGACTGAATGTTACACGAATACCGATTGATACACGGGGAGGGTAGCTCACGAGAAGATTTACTGGCGTGTCTATTATACCAGATACGGGAAGGTAGAGATTCCATCGGCTTGTACCGGCCGTTTGGAATAAAAATAAGTTAGTGCAGAACGTTCTTGAATATAAGTAAAATATGAAGCATTCTTCACCCGAAACCTTCGATTTTTCCCAACGCCACTCTCCTTGGTTTTAAGTACTTTCAAAAATGTGTCTTTGTCAATTTCGTTGTGTCTCTTATTTAAACCTTTCGTGCTGTATGTATCCGTATCACCAAAACAATAATATGTTTTGCTACACAAGACGATAAAACCTCTACCTTCGTATTCGACATTGAATAGGCCAAGTGTCCTTTTGTCGTGACTCGCACGCGCAATACAACACGATTCCGAAGGCACCCATTCTTTCCATTCCAAACGACAAGTCACATAATCGGACGCGTGCGCGTCACAGCAAACAGCAGGAAACCGTCGAGACAAATTTGTAAAGTATTCTTGTCGTTTATCAGTGGTAACACAATCGTCTAAACAAGAAAAAACTAGACTTAAATATCCGTATCCATTTCACAATATTGACAGAGAGGGCGCTCTACGTAATAATCTTTGAAATCATACTAAAATTCCAGCATTCTAAATTTTGCAAATTGGTAAACCATAAAACCAATTTGAAGAGGGAGATCGCATTTAATTAATTTCATGTTTATTATTAATTGGTACACGGGTAAATGGGTCTAGCTGGCGAAAACGATGACTGTTAATTCCTCGGCTCGCCGTTTTACTATTACAAAATATAATATTTATGTGGAGATCCTTATTAGTTATACATTTTCCATAGCCAATATTCCCAAGAAATTTCTTTGTATCGCCAATAATGGCTTTGTCCGGGTGCACGTCACCTTCGCGGCGTGCATTCGAGACGGCATTGGCGAAATACTTGAAACACGGACTGGGTTCATATTCTAAAACTTGATAAACGTGAGATACGGCCAGTCCGTGTTTCAAATACCATTTTAACAAAGGTGTACCTAAAAGAATTTGTTTACCAAAATACGAAGCCGCCAGGGTACGCCGAGGAATATATAATATATTGTGCTCTTCAGCGTAAGCTCGCATGTAGGGGCAAATGTCGTCACGGGTAATGTCAATGTTTTTGAAAATAGGTTGCATTTCACCAAAATAATCTTTAAGATGATCTGGAACAAAAATGTCGCACTCTTCCATGCCTAATAGGCGACCTTCAAGTACATTTAGCAAAATGTTATCTTGGGTCATTTCCCACTTCAAGTTACGGTGCGGAAATTTTGAATTAAAAAAATGTCTTACTTCGGAATTTTTCCGAATTTATTTCCACTGACATTCCCACATTTCGACGACCTCGGCATATTTAAGCAAATACGTAGTGTTCTTTTTAGTTTCTGATAGGAGATCGGCCATAGACTTCCCGTTGATAGAGTTAGTGTGCTCCACGTTAGAAGGACAACCGTGAAAATAGCAACCGTGAAATTTATAAATGGTGCGAGTCTGGGCACACCATACGTCAACGGGAAGTTTACGATCCCAATACGTTTCCCTTCTCCGTTAAATTTATGTCTTATGAATGTGTTCTTCTCGTGAGCTACCCAATCTAGCCATTCAAGCGCCATCTTTCCATAAATACGTGATGTTTTAGGTCTGAAATTATTTTTTCGGCTACGACGCGTATAACATCCGGTAGGCATATCTTGTGAAAGGGCCCAAAGAAATAAAGCATTCGCATCATAGCCGATAATAGAATTACAGGGGCGAGCTGAGTCGCCCTTTTCCGATTCTCGAAGCCGTGTAACGTCGACTTCGTGATGGCGGTGATATATTATGGACGGGCCCCATGCGATGTTTTTTTTAACATATCGTGTAAATCCGAATCGTTTTGATTAAACAGACTGAAATAAATGTCACTTGGTAATGTGTCAAACATAAATTTCATGGTTAGACCGGGACCGCTAATACCATCTTTAAACATGTCAATGTGGCGCAATTAAAAAAAAAATGTTTTTTTATAGCTTCTAGGAAAGGAACGAGATCTCTATTGTTGTACCAAACAAAAAAATCACGAAAAGTTTTCATATCGTGATCGCGCCAAATTTGTTCGCAGTACGCGTAATTTTCATCAGAAATATCTTCGTTTTTCAAATAGCTGTGAAAATCTTCCTTTGGAGGAAGCGATTCACAGTCGAGTTTACTTAAAGAAGTCACCCTCTCGTAGGGAAAGTAACCTTTAGTTTGTATACATCCGTAAGCTTTGAGAAGTTTTTCGTAACTAAAACCGGGGGCCAAATAATTTATGATGTCCAAAAATGTCAAAATCGGGTTTTTAAACACATAAAATTAGTATGACGCATTACTACTAACATGGAGTTTATAGATTTTTCTCTGTTGTATCGTCCGTCTCGTCACTTACTTCGATTGTCAGGAAGTGTGATGTGATATATTTTTAATGACGTTCAAATCGTATTTTCCAGAATTAAAGCAACTGACGGGTAGTTCTTCAAGAAATCCGTGAAGCATACCAATTAATTTTGAAATTTGTTCTTCGGAGATAATAGGTAAAGGTTACCCGTCATCTAAAAATTCGTGTAAGTCAGGTTCGAGCATTCTAGCCTCTGGTGATTTAATATCTTTTAGTTGTTGGTTTAATTCATCAAAAACAAAATGATAACGTGTTTTCAGAATTTCGGAAGCGGTGTCGCTAATTTCGTAAAAATAATTAAAAAAACGGTCGACTAGTTGGCTCGGGTCACCCTCGCTAATAAAACAGCGTGGTTCCTTATACCCGGGAACATTGGATGACACACTAACGCTAAGTAGTTCGTGTCGAGCCAACCATTCGACTTTTGGAATATTTACTGGTAAGTTGGTAGTATCGGGGAATTTACAAGTTGAACGTCTCAGTAAATGACACGCTACCGAGTTCTCGTCGTCGTGTTGATTTTGTAATTCATAAACAACTAGATTGATATGAAAAAACTTCTCAATATCATAAAGATCACTTAACTTAAAGCCAGGGAAATGGTTCATAGATGGGGCAACGTTTATGGCCTCTTGGTACATGTTATATAATATTTGAACATGAGGCTCAAGATTATGAATATCAGCTCCACGACTTAGTGCGAGAGCATAGAAAAAACAAAGATGATCTTCATACGGTGGCCTGCCGTGTCGGGACCGATCACAGGTCAACGAATTTATACCTTTATTTGTGAGAACATACCCGGGAAGCACTACACTGCCAGTACCTATAGGGTGATCCGGTATGATGTTTATAAAGAAAGTAATGTTGGTTACCAAACGGCATATCCACTGAGAATCGGGCCTTTGCATAATCGCCCAACTTAAAATATCTTTCTCTTCAAAGAAATTTACAAAGACTGAAACTCATCTGCATTAGTAATTATAGGGGGTGCGTCCATAAACCTACCGGAAACATTTTTAGAAGAACGAAAATAACGATGTTCTTTTGTTTTCTGGTTAAATAAAATAAATCCGAAGCTTAAATTAATTTTGAAGGCAGTAGTCTGTTCATGAAAAAATTTCCATATGGTGTCCGTGTCTGTTAAACGAATGTTGTAGGTTTTCTGGACGGGCCCCCTACGATATCGTGTGCGAATTGCCGACAATTGACTCCTATAAAAATTTAACAAATTATCTGAAACAAAATCTACCGCCGGAGGTGGTACAAGTGGATATTGCTGAAGGAGTAACGCAGAGGGTGGGGGGTGAGTGACGGGGTGACGGCCCTTTTGGTGATGGTGAAGATGTCGGTGACAAAGCCGGTGACGAAGGCGCTGACGACCTGGTCGGTGATGACGGTGACCGGCTGCGTTTTCGCGATTTCTACAATAACATATGTTTTTACAATACAATGCAGTAGGAGTTTATTGTCCAATAATAATTCACAGGATAATTTTCCTTTTGTTGAAGGTAGGCAATGTTTTGTTTAATTTAAGTTAATTAAGTTAATAAAAGTACTAAAACTAGGAAAGTTGTTCATAACTTGGACAGTGAAACATGTAGTAAAATATTCAACTAATTAAATACACAAGATTGAAAAATACTTCAATAAAGGTACGTATCACTAGACGGGAGAATAGTCATCTTTTATGGTACGGTATTAAATTTCTTCAGTCGATATGTACACTAAATACAGACGTGGTCGGTGATAATACCCGACATCTTCAAAGATTACTCACCGTAGTGCCTTTGGTCACCGACGCAGGCGGCACAGAGGTAGTCGGAACACCAGAAACATTAAAACCAGCAATGCGCTCCTTTTATTGGCGCTGAAATAAACACACAAGTTGAGTTTTAATAATGGTATACAAAACATAAAGAGACGGGATTTGTAGCAGCATCTGAAAACATTTAAACAACATGATCAATTTACAATTATCTCCTTGGTGTGTGCTTCCCACCGCTGCTGCTTGTCGACCTTCCTCTGACATCGCCCCTCATTGATGTGTCGACGCCAATCTCTCTTCCTGCTGAAGGTGCTGTTGCACATACAGCATGAAAACATGGCTATTAGGCCCGGTGCTGTCCCGGTGGTTGTAGGGGTCGGTAGTGTGCCGGCAGCTGTGGGGGCCGGGGACGGGGCTGTCCCAGTGGCTGTTTGGGTTGGTTGCCTCTTTGGGTGCATGGGCCCCTTGATTAATTTCTACAACAATAATTAAATACTACAGACTCTTTGTTATGGACAAAATGTAACCAAAACTCACGTGACTTTTGGTCACGTGACCAGAAGTCGATAGGAAGATGACAAATATAAGGAGACATATACTTACGACTCTCTGTGGATATACGGGTCTATGTGGATACGACTTAAAAGATTTCTTTTAATGGACTATTACATATACAGGGACGCCATTTTAGCGAAAGTAAACATACACAGCGGCGCTATTTTAACGGGAGTAAATAATATACAGATGTGCCATTTAGTGGAAGTAAAAATATACAGGGACGCCATTTTAACGGAAGTTTTAAAGGAGACGAATTTTAGGGGAAATGAGTGGGAAAACATGGTTTTAGATTAAATAAACATAGACGTGGACGTCATTTTAGTGGGAAAATACATAGGGTGCCACCTTTTTGGTTGGAAGAAGGTAGGAGACGCCATCTTAAGTGAAAGTGTATAGTAACACAATAAAAAGTTTAACTCACCACCAACGCGTCCAACTTGGCCTCCTCGGCCGTCCTTTTGCGATCCCCACAACTGCCGCGGGCGACGTGGCGCTTCCAGTTGTCTCGGCGACTAAAACTAATGCTAAATACCGGGCACTGAAAGCCCGCCTGGGAAGGGGGTGGTAGTTGTCTCGCAGGGGCGGGCGCCGTGAGAGCCACGGGAGATTCCACCGATAGAGTCCCACAGTCGACGTTCTAAATATACGAAGGATTGTTATTAGACGTCGTGTTTTCATTACTGTCTTACTGTTACATAATTATACACATATGGTAAAATGGAAATATAATATTAATAAAGACCTACCATAAGGGACGGTCGTGATGCTGCTGCTATTGGTGTTGACGTTGGGGCTATTGGTGGGGCCACCGTCGCCGGTAGCGGGGGAAGGCCTCCCCGTAGGTTATGGGACTCAATCCCGCAACGGTATGAATGATGGCCTGCGGCCCTCTGGCCGCCTCTGCATATGAGAATCCAAGACGACTGAAGTTTGCCATGTCAAATGACGAATGACAAGCTGATCGTCTCCACGGACATATACAGGAACACTTTGAACGTAAAGATCACGTGAGCGTGCCGAAAGATCACGGACCTCAAAGTAGAAAGTACAAAAGCAAGGACCGCAGAGTAGAAAGTACACAAGCACGGACCGCAGAGTAGAAAATAACTCTCAAACTACATCTAAAGTAGCTCTCAAAGTAAGGAGCTCTCAAACTATCCACCTGGAACTTTTGCCTAGATATTTAGTTCATGAGATGGCCAGGGATGGTATTTGTAATTCATGATATATCCGTCAGGGGGCGTCATTTGACAAAAACAAGAGACGAATTTGTGTAGTATTGAACTTTGGTCCATATATTGACTTAATGAAATTTCCGCCAGGTGGCGCTATTTGTCGAAACTATGAGGTAGGAATTTAGGCAGTACTGAACGTTGGTCTAGATATTTAGTTTATCAAAATTCCGCCAGGTGGCGCTGTTTGTTAAACTATCAGGCACGAATTTAGGCAGTACACATACGTAGTTCACCACTTGTCCGCCAGATGGCGAGATTTATAGTTCACGACCTATCCGTCAGTTGTCGCTGTTTGACCTTTGACCTTGACCTATATGTGATCTTGGCGTTTGACCTTGAGCTAGATATGACGTCATCCCTCTTCCTCCGCGCCGCGCCAGGGTACCCGCTAAGGGACCGCACAAACTACTGGTCTTGCTTGTACCTGGACAGTACATTCTTCAAGTTTATGTAATTAAAGTCACCCAGAATGATGACTACGGTGTCAGGATGAGTCGATTCTGCTGCCACCACACGAGTAGCCAACTGGCTGGCTGCCTTGGTAGCACTGGTATCAGGGGGGATGTAAATACCCAACAGCACGACCGAAGAGAACTCTCTCGGGGAATAGAACGGCTTGCAATTGATAGTTAGAATTTCCAGTTCACGAGAACACGAATAGACAAGCTGAGTGTCATTACACCACCACTGATTCACAAGAAAACACACACCACCACCCCGCTGCTAGTCCCGTCAGTTCATTCGATCGGTCCGCTCTAGACAGAGCATGACCAAGGGGTGTCACTGCTGCGTCAGGGGTCGTGGCATCTAACCACGTTTCCGTAAAACACAGTATAGAGGCGTCTCTTATTTCTCGTTTGTATGTCAACAGGTGAAATAGTTCGTCTGTTGTGTTCCCCAGTGTTCGCACATTTGCTAGAACGTAGCAGGGAATGGTGGTCGAAGGCTGCACCGGCGAAATCTACAGAGTGCGCCCCCGTGTCTACCCCGCTTGCGTGTTGGGCGTGAGGCGTTGTGATGTGTATGACTCGTGTCGTCAATAAAAAATGTGTCCTCCAAGGTGAAGTTTGGTCTGTACTCACAGTTCATGGATTCCCTGAGGCTAAGTAGATCTTCAAGATCATACTTATATACACTTATAGTCTTAAACACGAGCACAATCATTGAAAACAATCAACCACCGCCACAACGGCGCCATCTTAAAGTATTTCCATGCTAGAAAAACGGGCGACGGCAGCGTATCCGGACCAGTGCTGTGTGAAGTAATGGTTTGCTGTCGCTGCGTGTTCTGCGGACGTGAAAGGACATTAACACGAGCGTGTGGGTGTACGGTTCGTTAGTGAAGGAGTTTATCACGCTGCTAAATCATCTGACGACATCAATTTGCATAATGGTCACATCAGATCGATCCTAGTATTCACGACGCCACGTCATTTCGTCCATTGTTACTGTCACCCGTGCCACTACCTGGCCAGTTAGACAACAAAACCGACCAATATTAATGAAGTGTAATTAATCTAAGAGGCAATATTTTCACAGGACGAAATCGATTCATTTATGGATACAACTCAAATTCCGTGTTTTCTTCGTCTATATAATGGAATTACAGAGGCACGTTCTCTTCTTTTCGCAGGATAAAAACATTTATGGTTGATTGTCTGTTTATATTCGCGCGACTTACCCAAAATCAGGCAACTTGGTACATTTTTGCACAGCAAAACAGAATGTTGAAGCACTCCTGACTAGCACACTCAAAAGTCATCACGGCAAGGGAAAACAGAAAACCTTGGGTGAAAATGTATGGTCTAAGTCTAGCAAATCTTGTACCTGTTTAAACAGTGAAAGTGAGTAATATTATATGTAGATTACATAGAACTTGTTTCCACATCAACGTATGGAAAGTTCCTATGCTTAAATCAAATTAAATGTTAAAACGTTATTCTAAAAAAAAGATAAAAATAAACGCAAACGTAGAACGATGAACCGCCGGAGCTATCTGGAAGTTGAGATTTAACAAGCCATTGACTCACTCAAGAACAACAAAACAACGAAAACGGCTTGTCTGGGGAATTTTCGAAATGTGGAGGCAAATCATTATGCAGATAACTACACAATTCGATAATGTTATCCCGGAATGTTGTATGTGTCCAATTAGAATGGGAATATGTTAATTTGATAGCCTTGTTTCATGACAGAGATGCACCATAGTGTTGGAATTACGTAAGCATTGCACTTCTCTCAGTAGTTGGCAACTTGACAAAGTATTTCAAAGATTGCTCCTGAATCTGCTTATGGTCCATATATTGCAATTGTCATCCTTCAATCTGAGTGGCTTAATATGGGAAGAAGCACCGTGGGTGTGATCGTTAGCAGTATACTACTATCGTTATTTTGCTTCAAAACCGCACTCTCTACGAAGAAAGTAGATGTTAGCAAACTGACAAGCATAGAGAAGCAGAAACTATTGATGACCAACTATGGAAACCAACCTAGTAAACCTTCCATGCGCTGGCACGATTATTGAACAATGGGAGAATCTCTGGGTGAAAGTGCATCATTCTTTGTTGCAAGCAAACATATCTATTGTCCACATAAAACAGCTTTTGCGCCAGTTAGAGATGCAGAACATTCACAAGTTTCCACAGAGAAGCCAGACATTGTGAGCAAGTATACCTTAACTCTCACTGAAGAGCCAAACACAAGGACATTCATCGGTGTTATCATCAGACACGGTGGATTGCAAAGAGGTAGAGAGACATTGGTGTAATTGAAAATATTTCATAAATTATTCCTTGAATTTGAGACGCGATTACACGATTTGTACGTTTGACCCGTAGACCATTAAGAGTCCATTTCTCTTATGCCTCTTACATTTCAACTGCAGCAGCCACTTTGGATCCCAAGATGAATATTGTGCAAACATTCTAATTTCTCGACTGAACAATATTCAATTATTTATTGGCGAAGATCTCGTGGGCCACCTGAAAACCAAATTTGGCTCGCGGGCCAGCGTTGGCCGATCGCTGCAAAATTGATTTGAAGCGTTGTTACTTTTTTTATGTTAATCGCGAAGGAATCATACTCGAAAACTCTCCAAGATGTAGTCATGGTAGTATTAATAATAGTAATAGTATTATTATTATTATTATTATTATTGGTAGTAGTAGTAGTAGTAGTAGATGTTTTATTGCCGGATAGCATTGTTAAGACGTATAAGGAATTTGTGGCGTTTACAACATGCAATACTCTTTTTAACGGTGTCTCCCCTAACCCCCCAACACACATGCGCAGGCGTAACACGTACATATAAGAAACATTATGAAGATTTAACAAGATTGCCACCCAGAGAATTTAACTCCAGATGGCAAGTGGAAGACGAAACATTTGGCTTATCGAAAGTGCAATCCTTTTTATATACGGTATCCCGTCTTTCTGGGGTACGATTAATTATATTTTAAAACCTGTTCACGCTACTAGCACCCACACAATCAGCATATAATCTGTTCCAATAATGTATAGTCTTTTGTGAACCTGAGAAATTTCTTAAATCTAATCTACACTGCTCCTTTACTAACGTAACTTCATGTTCCCTAATACTTCTATCTTTCTTAACTGAGAAAAAATATTTCTATCAATATTTTCATAACCATTCAATATTTAAAAACTTCTATCTGATCTCCGCTCAATCTCCTGGTCTCTAGAATTGTGAAACCACATTCTTTTAGGCGTATTTCGTAACTAAGATCTCTCAGTTTTGGTATCGTTTTAGACTCATTCCTCTTTACACTTTCTAGCATATCAATGTATTTCTTGCGATATGGCCTCCACGCTTGTGTACAATATTCTACATGAGGCCTAACTATTGTTTTTTACGGCGGTATTGTTAGTTGGTTTCCTTATACGCTATATTTCGCCTAATTAATCCAAGGATTTGATTTTTTAAGCTGCAATTCCGAACTGCTCTGAAACATTTATATCAGCACTAATTGTTAACCCTAAGTTCTTTTCTTTTACGGTAGTACTTAGTACACAACCCCCCATTTTATATTCTACATCTTCGTTCCCATGTCGTGTTTGGAGGCATTTACGTTTTCCAAAATTTAACAACATCTGCCATTTTCTAGACCACTTGATCAATCTGTCAAGATCATCTTGTAAATGCTGTATATTTCCATCACGTTTAATCCTTCTAAAAACTGTTGTATCATCCGCAAATTTCAACATCTTACTTGTTATATCATCGTCCAAATCGTTGATATATATTAGGAATAATATAGGTACCAGTACCGATCCCTGCGTACCCCAGTCAAAACCGATTTTCCAATTTGAGCCTCCCCATCAATTACTACAGTCATTTTTTATCCACATAATTATACCATCCCCTGTGCCATGGGCCTTTTGTGTAAGCAGTAATCTTTGATGAGGCACTTTGTCGAAAGATTTCTGAAAATCTAAGTAAATAATATCTAATGGTGATCCCTCGTCTACCCACGAAGTGATGTCTTCCAAAAAAATAACATATTTGCTAAGCATGACCTCGCTTTTAGAAACCCATGTTGATATGGGTTTATTAAGTGTTATTTTTTAAGAAAATCCACCATGTGATCTTTATTAGTCTTTCTAATAATTTGTAAATCAGTGATGTTAAACTCACTGTTCTGTAGATCTCTGACTTGTTTCTCGAACCCTTTTTACCACTACCAGCTACCATTTCCGGGATAAAATTAACTGTCATAAATAATATGATACCGCCACCTTGAACTTAGCCTCTGCTACTGGCAGTATACTAATATCTTCCCATGTAAACACCGAACTAAACTTCTCTTTCAGGTCTTTTGCCATTAAGAATCCATCCGATATATTATTTCCAGCACTATCTTCTAAAGGACCGACCTGATCCTGAACTTTCTGTATGCTCCGATCATTATGCATAAAAACTCATGCTGTCCCGTTTTATATTACAAGTAAATTTTTTTTCATAGCTTCTCTTTAAATTTTTAATTCCAGTTGTAGCTTGGTTAACTGCTTTTATATAAATGCTGTAGTCTTCATCATTTCCAGTGCGTCTATATGACTTCCACATCATTTGTTCGTTGTTACTTTTCAAATTTAACTACGATGCACTCAATTTCACTCCTTAAGATACACCAGCATTATGTTGCTGTCTTATTCTTCAGTGTGTTATTCGATTCTATATTTGCTAAATATTTCCTGATGTATCTTCCGTTATGGAAATGTCTCCTGTACTGCTTTTTACTATTTCTTTCTGATTTTATTTTGATGGTAAAATGTATCTGGTTGCAATCACTACTCCCCTACGGCACATATATCTTGACATTGTCAACTAATTCATTCTGCGAGAACAAAACTATGTCTAACACATTCTCATCCCTGGTTGATTCTACCACATGTTGAGAAAGGAAACTATTTTGTACTAAAACTAAAAACTTGTGGTCCTCACTCTCCGTACTCTAGATATCTAACATATTTCCAGTGTATATGACCATGGTTAAAATCACTCATAATAAAACAATTTGCTCATGCTCTATCGTGGCCCTTGGTAAGCAAATTACTGTCTTCTCCTTCACTTAGCGTCTTGTCTGTCTTTCTCATTAAACAGTCACCCATGAATAGTATCGCTTTTCTCCTCATCCCTTCGATCACTGCCTCAGAGTAGCTCCTTCATTGGTTTCTGTCCGTCTCGTTGCTGTATTCTCCCCCTGTCACCTTCACTCCCACCTTAACTCCTGTCTTCTTTCCCCATGTTGTCACTTTCCCTCCTGTCACCTTCTTCATTGTCCTTTTTCCTTCAGTTACCTTCAGTCACCTTCTTTGTTCTCTTTTTCCCCCTGGCTTCTCTCTCTCCTTACCTCCTGTCTCCGTTCTAACTGATCTCTCTAGTCTCACTAACTGGGTGGAACTTGTACAAGTCGCCCTTTCCTGTCATCATCACAATCACCTTCTTCAGCTCGTCAAGTTCCGCCAGTAAACCATCCAACCTCTTACAACCTCGACACTCAAAGTGCAAACCCTCCATCTGCACCTCCGTCCATGAATTCTCACACCCCGACTTTGCAAAATCTACCCAATTAGCGCATTTTGAACATGTTAGGTATTGACTTGCCTTGTTTTGCCGTTTGCACGGTGCCATGGTTTTGTGTAGTTTTACAGTTTATCCAAGGTAGAAATTAAGATACTAAAACTAAGATAGTCTTGATATTGACTGTTTCCTATGTACCACTGCACACTTTATGTTTCAGCCGATTTTTTTTACACAGCTGATTATCTGCAGTATTACAAACGCTAACGTTACAGGTAGTGACCCAATTTAAATACAATCAATTAGTTTACGGTATTCTGAAATGTTTGCACCAGTGTCAATAATGATCCGAGCCCAAACTTCCTTAATTTTAACAGCAACGCTAGCTAATCAAAATATCTAGCAGGTACTGGCTTACTCAGATATTATCTTATGTAAGTAGTTTTATGTTTGCTACTTTATCTCATATATATTCTACCACATCATCAGGTTTGTTAAATCTTGTTTACAAACTTATCGAAGCCTAAGTTACCCCATTATCACTCACTAGACTACAGTGTTGTAAAATACTTTATCTGACTAACGTTAAGCACAACTGTTACTCAATTTATGTCTACTGATACTTTTATGAATAATTTTAAGGCAAGAATAATATTTATCGATCAATAATTCCACATGCTTTTCAACTTTTGTGCACCGCCAATTCTCAACGTTCTAGACCCGCCAATATTCCCGCCAAAGAGTTCTCATAAAACGTGCGTAAGTTAAAAACAAAAGCCGGCTGCCAACAAATGTTTAAGAATTGCACGTATCTCCAGACGAGAGGGTGCATTCTGTAGGTTTCGCAGGCGCAGCTCCGACCGCCACTTCCTGCTATTATTTTGGCAAACGGGCGTTCACCGAGGAACAAAACGGACTCATCGCTTCACTTGTCTTTCAAACGAGAGCTCAGAGACTCTTCTCTGCTGTGTTTTGCCAAAACGTGGTTAGACTCCACGTCTCCGGACGCGGCAGTGGCCCCCCTGGTCATGCTCTGTTTAGAGTGGGCCGATCGAACGAACTTACGCACAAGCAGCGTGGTGGTGGGGTGTGTTTTATGGTGAATCAGCGGTGGTGTAATGACGCTCAACGGGTCTCTGCTTCGTGTTCCAGTGGACTGGAAACTGTCACTATGAAGCGCGAGGTGTTGTGTTGTGTATGACCCGTGTTGAAAACAGGAAAAGTGTCATCCAAGGTGAAATTGGGTCTATACTCACTGTCCATGGATGTCACGATGCTGAGCAGATCGTTCCTTTCATACTTATACAAATATACACAAATAGGCCTAAGCGCGAGCACAATCATCGAAATTATACAAGTAATCACACACCGCCACAACGTGTTGCCATGCACCGGCGCCAAGAAAAACATATGAACCGCTGTGAATGCTAAGAAACAATTCAAACCAATTATTAGGGCCACGCCATCAATGGTGGCGACTATGATACATACATTTGATACTAAGTATTTTTGTTCGCGTGTCGCGCTGTCTGGGATCGTGGCATCGGAAGACCGGGGGTGTGGTGCTGTTGGAGATTTTCGTCGGAAATCCAGCGGTTCAGCACGTATCCCGTGGTATCGCGCTGTCTCGAAGACGGGGGGGGGGGGGGGGGGGGGGTGTTGGAGAGTTTAAGCAGAAAAAATGCGGGAGAGTTGCCTGTATTCTGGGAGAGTGTGAGATTCACCAAACATCCGGGAGACTCCCGGATTTTGGTACAGTTAGCAGGTATATAAGTGGGGTAAGACTTGAATCATTATAATTATCACAACCGTTATTGTACGTCACAGTTCAAGCGGGGGCTGCTCTCATGACCAGTAGGTACTGGATTCGAACGTAAGACGGTCGCTACAGGTTGTCGACTCACATAGCTTCTTGTATATGGGGAGGAAGTGTGGTATTTCGGATGAGAGACTCAAAGACTGAAACTGTTTTCTTCTAACTGAGACTTATCTAAATGTTGTCTCTGCTAGCGGAAATAACAAAACATTATTAAGTTTATTCACGTTCACGTCCGTACCGTTGTTGGTTTTTGAGGGGTCATTTTTCGATCTGTGACTCAGGCTTCCAAAAACCTTTAGCTGCACTCCATTGAGATCACCAACTGCACCTACTGATGTTTCAAAAACACTGCGTCCCTTTGATATGTCCACCTTTTCTCCACGAGGCTCCCGAAAAACCTCCAACCGCACCCCGTGATGCCACCAATGGAACTATTTTCCCTCGAGCAAATCGCTTTTTCTTCAGCGGGGATGTATTAATTTTACGCTCCCATCGCACCCCCAAACTTACCTGTTTGGTGTTGTAAACATACTGCCTTAGGCATACGAATATACTCAGCTGTGTGAAAGCAACATATATTTTGTCCCAGTGCCCCTGGATAAGATCTTTTGCCGCAGGTTTGCATGTCCAAAGCAGCGAGTCTTTGGGGTCCACTGAAGCGTAGCAAACCCGCACCTAGCGGTTCAGTAGTCTAACACGGTTACCCGTATGAGGAAGTATTACCGTCGTGGTGCTGCGCTGGGCTCTTGTTCCACCCTAAAAGCTGACAAAACAGATACAGCGAAGGACGACGCATCTATAAATAAGGTACGTCAATGCAGTTCGCTTAGATGGAATACAAATGCCTACTGCAGGGGTTAGCTGATGCTGCTTTCCAATCACTTCGTATAAACCGTTAATACGACTTCGTAACCCCTACTTGACCCAGTTATATAAATTTACAAATGATAAACTGGAGGAGCTCGTGAACTTTTCAGTTCGCCAAATCGTGTTTACGATATAAACGAGCCCATTGGAACGCAGGCAGCATAACATGCATGTATAGTTAACCGAGCAATTACATGAATAGTATGCCAGACAAACATCGTCACGCTTACCTATTTTATGGATGATCCTATTGTGTCGTCCCAGTGCATTTTAAAATAGTGGCTGACATATTTTTACTTTCAGGTGTATTGCGAATTTGTATTCAGTAGCATAAATAAAATAATCCATTTAATATTACCTGGGAAGGGGATTTCGTAGGGTAGGTGGGTGGGAGGGAGGGAGGGAGATACAGAGAAGGAACGTATCATATATGTTTGTGTGATATTTAACTATTTGTGTCGTGTTTATTTACCAGATGCAATTCCAGAAGTATACACATAGAATATAAGATTTGTATCAGCAAGTACTATCTCAACACATCGTTTATGAACAATATTTACAATTCTATGCCATATACCTATAACTTTCTAAACATGGCTGTTCCGCAGAAAGTGACTGCTAAAACAAGTACGTATTGTTTAACATGTCTCTCGGCAAGAGTTGTCGAAGCGTGACGGTGTGCTAGTCGCGACAGGGCATAGGCATACTTCTATGTACTGACCAGGATGCTCAAAGTCCAAACCTCGTCCACCGGAATACTGTGAATCTTGTTATAATATCTTAGTATAATATTACAGTGGTGAATGTTTTGGAACGTTCTTCCTCATTCTGCTTGCAGCACTCACTGCGATGGATGCGATGACTCTATTGGGACTTCTCGTCGTCGTTGGTTGCTTGTCGCTGTTTTCTTCGCCACTTCAAGGACGTAAGCTCCATTCGATTCACCGTCTCTTGCAATGTGGAGGTCTCCATCATCATCATCATCATCATCATGGAATTCGCCGATGTTTGCTGACACCCATTTGTTCTTGTGCATGAAAGTGTTTGGGCTAGCCAAATTAGACAGTGGCGATCGGGAGGACAGACGATTGATAAAAGAGATTAAACAACATTTTGTTCAAGTGGCATTTGTAACACAACTAGATCTGCTGCCGGTCGTTGGTTTGACTGGCAAATCTGAAGAAGTGCCGGTCTTGACGATCGCCATCTGTGCAGCAAATATCGAAATTTGTACTCCCATGTAAATTACGTGGAACAACTAAAGTTTTAGTGGGACCACCAAGTTGATAGAGATGAAGGTCCTGCTGACCAATGGGACCTCCAAGTTGATACAGTTGAAGGTTCTGCTGACCAATAATTGTTCAGCTCCGGTGTAGAACACAGAAACCAACCCTTTGTAATAATAAATATTAATAATATATGTTAATATTATAAGAATAAATGTCATCCCATATACAAACTCAATGACACGGAAATATTTACATGCAACAACTATTATAACTGATATTTTATCAATTTCGTCTATTTTGTATCTAGCGCAGGACGCTTTAGGAGCAACTGGAGCGTCTGGAGCAACTGGACGGACTGGAGAGACTGGAGCGACTGGAGAGACTGCAGCGACTGGAGCGACTGGACGGACTGGAGCGACTGGAAAATCTGGGTTGGATGGAGCAACTGGAATAGGAGGACGCGATGGACCACAAGGAAAGACTGGAGCGACTGGAGACGATGGAAAAGAGGGAAGGACTGGAGCGACTGGAGACGATGGAAAAGAGGGAAGGACTGGAGCGACTGGAGACGATGGAAAAGAGGGAAAGACTGGAGCGAAAGGACCACGAGGTCCAGTCAGTGAGCTAACGGGAACTATAGGTGCGTCCTGATCAGCACGTTGTATAGCAAATGTTTAGCAACAGCGTCTGCAAACCAGCAGTTTATGAATGTTTGCATATTATGCGTATGTATGTATGCATGTATGTATATGTGTGTATGTGTGTATGTGTGTATGTGTGTATGTGTGTATGTGTGTATGTGTGTATGTGTGTATGTGTGTATGTGTGTATGTGTGTATGTGTGTATGTGTGTATGTGTGTATGTGTGTATGTGTGTATGTGTGTATGTGTGTATGTGTGTATGTGTGTATGTGTGTATGTGTGTATGTGGGTATGTGTGTATGTGTGTATGTATGTGTGTATAATAATAATAATTCCGTTTTTTAATATAGCGGTTTTTATGTAGGTAAATACTAATCAAAGCGCTTCACATACTAAAATGACGTGTTGGCTAAATGTTAAAATATAAATTAATTAAATAAATAAGCTAAGATAAAAAAAATACATAAATAAAAATAAATAAATTAGAGTGTAAAAATACAATTTCAAACAATTAAATTTAAAACCAATCAATACTATTAAATAGAAACCAGTGTCATTTAGCGAAATAGATGGGTTTTAAGTTGTTTCCGGAAAGCCGCCAATGTTCCAACTGATCGCACACACTTTGGCAAGCTATTCCACATATGTGAGCCTGTCACTGCAAAGCTGCCCTGTCCGATAGTTCTCTTAGACAC
This sequence comes from Escarpia spicata, assembly GCA_963995525.1. Lineage (NCBI taxonomy): Eukaryota > Metazoa > Annelida > Polychaeta > Sabellida > Siboglinidae > Escarpia > Escarpia spicata. Next base: position 54,255,387 of record OZ023210.1, on the reverse strand, counting down.
CGCCACCGCGAGAAGCGTTGCGTCACTCGCCGATCGCAATGCACGTGTGGGCGCGTTGCGAACTATCGCACAGTTGAGGTAGTTCTGGGCTAAGCCATGCAGGATCTTAAATATGTAAGTACATATCTTGAAAGTAATTCTCATTCTGATCCGCAGCCAATGCAGTGATTGCAGAATTGGTGTGATGTGATCTCGCCGTCTGACGCGGTTGATGAGGCGAGCGGCTGAGTTCTGTGCTCGTTGAAGTCGGTTGGTCTGTCCATTGTTCAATCCACCGAGTAGAACATTGCAGTAGTCGAGGCGACTTAGCACAAGACAGCGTACTGCAGCATGGCACGCGTCTCGCGTCAGCAGGTGACGAATTCTGCCGATCATGCGTAGATGGTAGTAGGCCGAAGAACAGTAGCTGGAGACGAGGCGGTCTAACTGCATGTGTCGGTCGAAGTAACAGCCTAGATTTCTCGCTGCATCTGTTGATTGCAAGGTAAGTCCAGGTAGTTCCAAGCTGGGGCTGCCGTAAACACGTAGATTGTGCGGTGACTGCAGCACGATAAACTCAGTTTTATCATTGTTGAGTTTAAGTTGATGAATCAGCATCCAGGCTCTAATCTCGGCGATGCACTGGATGAGCAGCTGTTTAGCGTTTTCCAGTTCGTCAGACACCATAGGGTTATAGCTGACATATAGCTGGATTTCATCAGCGAATCGGTGGTAAAGCACATTATGTTTCTTGCAGATGCCAGCAATGGGTGTCGTATATGCGTTGAACATCACTGGTCCAAGTACTGAACCCTGAGGTTCACCGTGGTAGACACACTGAGATCTGCCTGTCAAGTATGATCTAAACCAGTCAAGTGTCATACCGCCGATGTTGAAACCAGAGTGTTCAACAATTTGTCAATGTTGATCGTATCGAATGCTGCACTCGTGTCAAGAAGAACCAGCATGACACAACGTCCCGTGTCAAGGTTACGCACGATGTCGTGTTGTACTTTCATCAGAGCTGTTTCTGTAGAATGATGTTGTCTATAAGCCGATTGCATTTCATCATGCAGCTTATTCGTTGCCATGTGCAGATTCAGGCGTTTGAGGACGACTTGCTCGATCAACTTTTCTATGAAAGCGAGGTTGGAGATGGGACGATAGTTCTCCAGTTCGTTCTGGTCAAGTGGGGCTTTCTTCAGTAACGGTGTCACTAGGGCAGTTTTCAGTTCACCAGGAAATACTCCTGTGTTTAGTGACGCAATTACAATGTTGACGAGTGTGGGTAGCGTAACGGTTAATGTAGTTTTAAGTAGCCATGTAGGTAGCACATCGAGTGGACAGCATTTCGTTGGTCTGGACATGATGATCGTTTGCAGCTCTTCAGCATCAGTTGAACATAGATTGTTTAGACCTTGCAATACAGGTGGAGCAGCAGGCAGGAGTTGCATCACGATAGATTCTGTTGTCACTTTCGCACGCGTAACATCGACGACTTTTTTAATCTTTTCTTCAAAGAACTCGGCAAAGGCATGACACATTGATTCATTGTTCTCGGAATCAGGTAATTTCCGGTCACTGCATTTGGTTAGTGAATGTAACACTTGGAATGTTGGTTTTGTGTCAGCGTTGTTCAGTGCTGCACGGTAGTAGGCGATTTTCGCGTTTCGAACATGATGTTTAACGTTGTTTATTTGCGACAAGTAGATCTGCTTGTCGATTTCGAGTCCGGTTAGGCGCCATTTTCTCTCAAGCGCTCGTCGCTTACGCCTTAAACTCAAGGTTTCGTCATCAAACCATGGCTGGCTTTTCTTTGATTGTCGAGTTCGCGACACAAGTGGAGCATGAATGTCGAGTGTGACAGAGACGGAATGTTGATACTGTTGTAGGAGATTGTCGACGCTATCGCTGTTATTGTCATCGTGTGAGGTTAGTGCGGCGTGAAGGTCAGCTTTGAAGATATCCAGGTCTACATGACGGTAGTCACGCCCTCGCCCCTTGTTGGTTGGTAGACGTGGCGCGTCTCCTTCAATAGAAAATGTTATTTTGTGGTGATCCGAAAACGGATGGACAGCAGCGGGAGATGTGAGGATAGTGTCTTCTTTCCGGGAGATAACGGCGTCCAGCGTGTGGCCGGAACGGTGCGTAGGACCAGTCACATGCTGGACTAGTCCTGTCGAAGCCAGAATGTTCGTTATTCGACTTACTCCCGGCGATATTGCGTCGTTGAAGTGAAAATTGAAATCGCCCAATATCAACAGTCGTCCTGGAATGGTCACAAGTGATGTTACGAGATCTTCGAATTCGTCCAGAAAGCCGGATATAGTGGAAGATGGTGGCCTGTATATCAATACAAAGTAGTACGATGGCTTGTCACACGACAGTTGTAAAAGCTCGAAGTGGATCGGTGTCACGGCAGGTCTACGTACAACCAGTTTCAGCGAACTTCTGTGCAGAACACCCAGACCACCGCCCCGTTTCAGCGATCGGTTGAGTTTCTTAAACTCGAACCCCGGCAATGTTAAATCGTTGACGATGTCTTCATGCTCATCTCGCAGCCATGTCTCTGTGAAGAAGGAGATGTCGGCATCAGCGTCTAGTAACGTCTCGCTCACAACAGATACTTTGTTGCAGATATATCTAGTGTTCAGTAAAACAAGTTTCAGTGATGGCGATGGTGTCCTTGTGCTGATACACTTTAGGTAGCGTGCTCGAGGTACAGGCTTAACGGATGCTGTTGGTCGCGCTGACACAAGTACATGTATCGATCGTTGTTTGCGCGCACCCCCACGACAACCTCGATGGGTAGGCCGATGGAGTGCCACCCCCGCTTCACAAGTAGCTCTCCAGGCAGCATTGTTGAGCCGAATGTGACTCTGACCGCTGGGCCATAACCGGTACAGGCAGTCTTGGTTCATGGGCGTGTAAACAATGTTCACTTTGTCCGGGTTACACAAGACTGATCACCAGCTTGTCAGTGTCACACAGGTGCAATCGCAAATGTAAAATGTAAGTCGGTTAAAATAGTAAAAAGTCACAAACACTTGAAAAAACACTTAGTCCAGTGTCCTCTTGGTGTATTCATAATATATATATATATAAACTTGAGTGCTGTAGATTGGCTAGAACTTGTAAAATCCGCAATATATCCGGATAGTGTCTATAGGTGCAGCCACATCGGCGCAGACCAAGACAATTACCATGTGTATGTATGTATGTATGGCTGACGAGGCTATATTTGGCGGAGATAGAACGTTGAAATTGGTGGTGTATCAAAGTTCATAAACAAGTGGAATTACTGATTGATAAGTATTATTCTTGCCTTAATATCATTCATAAAGTAGCAGTAAACATATATTGAGTAGCAGTTGTGCTTAAAGTTAGTTAGATAAAGTATTTTAGGACACTTTAGTCTAGTGAGTGATAATAGGGTACGTTAGCTTACGGCTACGATAAGTTTGTAAACAAGATTTAACAAACCTCGTTATGTGGTAGAATATATAGGTGATAAAGTAACAACCATAAACTACCTACATAAGATAATATCTGTGTAAGTCAGTACCTGCTAGACATTTTGATAAGGTAGCTTTGTTGTTAAAATTAAGCATTTGCGATAATCGGGCGAACTAAGTTTATGTAGCTAGTGTCTCTCTTATTCGCTAGGGCGCTGTATAACCTAAATAAATAAGGCAGTCTAGCGTACGCAATCTTACGAAAAGTGTAACATTTGTGCACAGAAAACAGTCTTCTTAAAGACTACATAGACAGTGAATGGTGTAAACACAGTTGACAAAACTATTTTAAATAGCTAATTAGATTATTATTATTAAATAAATTCTGATATGGCGCCTTGCAAGCGGCAAGTCAAGGCAAAGAGACACTTGGTGTGCGACGACTGCCACAGTTGGGTAGATTTTGCCTTATCCGGCTGTACGAAGTCATGGACAGAAACCAAGGAAGAGGGATTCACCTTTCAGTGCGTGAGGTGTTGGAAGGTGAAATGTCTGGAGAAAGAGGTAGCTAGGTTGGTAGATATTGTGAAGGGGATGGAGATGAGAATCAGCAAGAAGACAGACGGAATGGAGAGAGACGACAGGGATAAAGTTGGGAATACTGTGAAATTGAAGTGCAGAGTAGTGGCAACAAGACCGAGGAAAGGAGACTGAGAGGAGGGAAGGTGATCGGAGGGGAAGAAAGTGGCGGATCGACGGCAGGAAATGTGACAGGAGAGAAAGTGACCGTAGAGAAAGAGGTAGGAGGGAAAAAGAGACGGGAGAGGAGAGAAGGAAATGCAATGGGAGGAAAGATGACGGGAAGAAAGGAAGTGAGAGTACATGTGACAGAAGAGAAGTCGGGAGGGACGATGACAGGAAGAAAGGTGACAAGAGAAACAGCGTCAGGAAAGAATGGAACGGACGAGATTGTGACGGGAGAGCAGAAGACAGGGGAACAAGATTACAACCAGACAGATGCAAACCGTAGAAAGAGCTACACTGGAAAGAGAGGGTGTTTATGGGCGATTCGATTATGAGAAAGACAGATAAGACTCTAAGCGAGGGGGAGGACGTCGTTGTTTGTCTACCGGGGGCTAGGATAGAACATGTAACTGAAAGGGTAGAGAAGGTACTGGGGCATGGCAAGGGAGGGTCTATACTAGTACATGTAGGGACAAATAACGCAGAGAGGGAGGGAACAACTGGGATAGTTCAGAAGTACAGACAGTTAGTGAAGAAGTTAAAGAAGACAAGAGTAGAACAGATTATCCTCTCAGGAATTTTGCCAGTAATGGGAGGAAGGGGACCGACATATAGAAACTGCAAGAGGATGGCGATCAACGCACTAGTTGAGCAGATGTGTAAAGAAGAGGGGGTGGGATTCGTAGATTTATGGGGATACTTTGTTGGGAGGGAAGATATGTACATGAGAGATGGCCTACATCTAAGTGGAAAGGGGGCAGCAGTTTTCTCAGAGAACTTGCTGCAATCTGTTGACAGTGGGACAGGCTGCATCTATTTAAACTAGATTCGCAGGGGGGATTCACAGAGAAGCCTGAAACTGGAGGCGTAGATAAAGACAGCAGAAATAAATCGGCAAAGAACAGCCTGGAAAACTGTTCTGAATCAGGATATAAATGCATTTGTTTAAATGCTAGGAGCATAGTAAACAAAAGAAGTGAACTAAACATTATGGTAGAAGATATTGACCTTCACATAATAGGTATAACCGAATCGTGGGCCACCACTGATATATCAGATGCCGAATTGGGACTAACAGGATATGTAATGTTTAGGAAAGATAGAATAGGAAGAAAGGGAGGTGGAGTTATTTTATATATTAAAGAATCTATCCAGGCTTATGAAATAAAATTAGAAAGAGAAGCAGATTGCGAGGAGGCTGTTTGGTGTAACATAGTTACAGGAAACTCAACGTTAACAGTTGGGTTAGTTTATCGAAGTCCAAACATAAGCATAGAAGAGAATGAAAAATACAAAACGCTATAAGGGAAGTAAGCAAACGGAACTGTATTATTATGGGGGACTTTAACCATGGGCATATACAATGGAAATCTCTACAGAGTATGGGGAGTGAGGACCACAAGTTTTTAGTTTTAGTACAAGATAGTTTCCTTTCTCAACATGTGCTAGAACCAACCAGGGGAGAGAATGTGTTAGACTTAGTTTTGTCCTCACAGAAAGAATTAGTTGACAATGTCAAGATATGTGAGCCACTGGGGAGTAGTGATCACAACCAGATACATTTTACCATCAAAGTAAAATCAGAAAGGAATAGTAAAAAGCAGTATAGGAGACATTTCCACAAAGGAAGGTATAAGGACATGAGGAAATATTTAGCAAAGATAGACTGGAATAACACACTGAAGAATAAGACAGCAACCGAATGCTGGAATATCTTAAATAGTGAAATTAAGTGCATAGTCGATAAATTTGTACCTTTCAAAAAACAAGGGAAACGGTCTAAAAAGAAACACTTATCGAAAGAAGCCATTAGAAAAATTAAGTATAAACAAATGATGTGGAAGTCATATAGATGTACTGGAAATGATGAAGACTACAACATTTATAAAGAAGCACTTAATCAAGCTACAGCTGAAATTAGAAATTCAAAGAGAAGCTATGAAAAAAAATTTGCTAGTAATATAAAACATGACAGTAAGAGTTTTTATGCGTATATTCGAAGCAAACAGAAAGTTCAGGATAAGGTCGGTCCTCTAGAAGATAGTGCTGGAAATACAATATCAGAGGGATTCTTAATGGCAGAAGACCTGAGTATTTTAGTTCAGTGTTTACCAGGGAAGATATTAGTTCACTGCCAGTACCAGAGGCTAAGTTCAAGGGGGCAGATTCAGACTATTTAGGACAGTTAGTTGTAACCTCGGAAATGGTAGCTAAGAAAATAAGGGCTATGAAGGATAATAAATCACCTGGAGTGGACGGGATTCCGCCCAAACTACTATTGGAAATTGTAGAACAAATTAGCGCACCGCTTGCAACAGTTTTCAATTTGTCATTAGAAGAGGGAGTGGTTCCTTTAGAATGGAAAGAGGCAAACATTATACCGTTATTTAAAAAAGGTTCGAGAAACAAGTCAGAGAACTATAGACCAGTGAGTTTAACATCAGTGATTTGCAAATTATTAGAGACCAGGAGATTGAGAGGAGATCACATAGAAGTGTTTAAAATATTGAATGGTTATGAAAATATTTATAGAAACATTTTTTTCTCAGTTAAGAAAGATAGAAGGACCAGAGGACATGATGCTACATTAGTAAAGGAGCAGTGTAGATTATATATAAGAAAGTTCTCATTCTCACAAAGGACTGTAAATGAATGGAACAGATTATCTCCTGATTGTGTTGTTGCTAGTAGCGTGAATATGTTTAAAAATAAAATCGACACACACCTTAAAAAGGCGGGATACATGTAGATAAAAAGTATTGGACTCTCGATAAGCCAAAAGGCTTCCTTGTCCAACTGCCATCCAGAGTAATTTTCTGGATGGCAATCTTGTTAAATGTATGTATGTATGTATGTATGTATGTATGTATGTATGTAAGTATGTATGTATGTATGTACGTACGTATGTATGCATGCATGCATGTAAGCATGTATGTATATATGTATGTATGTACTCATATAGGTATGTATTCGTGTAAGCATGAGTGTAAGCACGTATACGTGAACGGTTATGTGTTTGTGAGTACATATATTTATGTGCACGTGTGTGCGTAGGTAAGCATGTATGCACAGGAATATAATATACCGCTAGATACATTACCCAATGTGGCATTATCATACAGTTAAATTGTTTAATAATGATAAATAATAAAATATTTATTTGTAGGAAGCTATGTATGAATTTCCTTTGGTACACAGATCGTCGGTTTCCCCGTCGTTGCTTTAGCAGACTACGTCTACAGGAAGTACACTAACTTTGGATGTTACCTGTATATATGTGTGTGTGTGTGTGTGTGAGTGTGTGTGTGTGTGTGTGTGTGTGTGTGTGTGTGTGTGTGGGTGTGTGTGGGTAGGTGGGTGGGTGGGTGGATGGGTGTGTGTGTGCATGTGTGTGTGTATATATATATATACATATATATATATATATAGATACATGGATATGTGTGTGTATGTATGTATGTATAACACAGGGATATTTTTCGCGGCAAAATACACGTGTATATACGTATATATCCCAACATAATCCACTCTTACATTGACGTACTATTCAAATTACTTGTAGGAACCTACGTAGGGATTTCCTTTGGTACACAGATCGTTGGTTTCCTCGTCGTTGCAATAGCAGTCTACGTCTACAGGAAGTACACGTGTCGGTGAGTGTCAAAACACAAAACTTTGGATGCTACCTGTATATATATATATATATGTGTGGGTGTGTCTGTGTGTGTGTGTGTGTGTGTGTGTGTGTGTGTGTGTGTGTGTGGGTGTATATATATATATATATATATATATATATATATATATATATATATACATGAATGTGTGTATGTGTGTATGTAAGTATGTGTGTGTATATGTAAATATGTATGTATGTACGAACGCATACATGCGTGCATACATACATACATGCATTCATTTCTGTATTAACGTACTCCGAAGACTGGGCGGAACAAAATACATTGTCGTTCTTAAAAACGCAACAATCACGCTTGCTGTACCTAGCCGACCGAGCATTGTTCGCCAGTGTGGTATCGTAGTGCCACGCACACCGACTTGACGCAGCACTAAACGACATAATATTATCCGATTGATACCAACGACCATGCTGCCAGTTGTCGATGTGACTACCTGATGACATCTGTCGAAACAAAATTGTAACGCATTAGCTGGATTTGTTGATGCAGATGCCAAACACACACGCACACGCACACGCGCACGCACACGAACGCGCGCGCACACACAGCTCTCGACACCCCTTTTTCTGAACACGCCAATGACAGGAGGAAAGGTGACAAGAGAAAAAGCGACAGGAAAGAATGGAACGGAAGAGAATGTGACAGGAGAGAATACGGCAGGGAGAAAAGACAACAACCAGACAGATGCAAACCGGAGAAGGAGCTACTCTGAGGCAGTGATTGAGGGGGCAATGAGAAAAGAGAGGGTGTTCATGGGCGACTCTATTCTGAGAAAGACAGATAAGACACTAAGCGAGGGGGGCCGTCGTTGTTTGTCTACCGGGGACTAGGATAGAACATGTGATTGAAATGGTAAATAAGGTATTGGGGCATGGCAAGGAAGGGTCTATACTAGTACACGTAGGGACAAATAATGTAGACTGGGAAGGAACAACTGAAGATATTAGTTTACTGCCAGTACCACAGGCTAAGTTCAAGGTGGTGGAATCAGACTATTCATGACAGTTAATTTTAACCCCGGAAATGGTAGCTGGTAGTGGTAAAAAGGGTTCGAGAAACAAGTCAGAGAACTACAGACCAGTGAGTTTAACATCAGTTATTTGCAAATTATTAGAAAGACTAATTAAAGATCGCATGGTGGAATTTCTTGTTAAATATAACTTTATAAACCCATCTCAACATGGGTTTCTAAAAGCAAGGTCATGTTTAAGAAATATGTTATGTTTTTGGAAGATATCACTAAGTGGGTAGGCGAGGGATCACCAGTAGATATCATCTACTTAGATTTTCAAAAAGTTTTCGACAAAGTGCCACGTCAAAGATTACTGCTTAAAATAAAGACCCATGGTATAGGAAATGGTATAATTAACTGAAAAGAAAAATAGCTGATTGACAGAAGACAGCGGATAGTAGTTGATGGGGAGGCTTCAAACTGGAAATTAGTTTTGTGTGGGATGTCGGGGATCAGTACTGGGACTTATACTATTCTTAATATATATCAACAATTTGGGCGATGATATAACAAGCAAGGTTTTGAAATTTGCGGATGATATAAAAGTGTTTAGAAGGATTAAACGTGATGGAGATAGACAGCATTTACAAGATGATCTTGACAGGTTGATCAAATGGTCTGAAAAATGGCAGATGTTGTTCAATTTTGGGAAACGTAAATGCCTCCACACAGGACATGGGAACGAAGATGTAGAATATACAATGGGGGGTACTGTACTGTATAAAACTATAGTTAGGCCCATTTAGAATATTGTATTCAAGCGTTGAAGCCATATCGCCAGAAGGACATATATATGCTAGAAAGAGTATAAAGGAGAGCGATTAAAATGATACCAAAAACTGAGGGATCTTAGTTATGAAATACGCCTAATAGAATGTGGTTTAACAACACAAGAGACCAGGAGATTGAGAAGAGATCAGACAGAAGTGTTTAAAATATTGAATGGTTATGAAAATATTGATAGAAATATGTTTTCTCAGTTAAGAAAGATAGAAAGACTAGAGGACATGAAGTTACATTAGTAAAGAGGAAATGTAGATTATATATACGAAAGTTCTCATTCTCTGGGTGGCAATCTTTTTAAATCTTGTTAAATTGATATTTTGGTCGTTATTCTTTTAGGAGGAAGTCTGCGGCGGAGACTCTTACCGATGTCCCTGTTCCGCTAAGTGCCGTTGTATCGAGAACTAAAGACCAAGAGCCGTCAGCTAGTGCCGACTATTTGGACTTGTGTGAAGACACCGTCTCACCATACGAGTCCTTTGACGAGGCAACACGAAACACAGGGTCACATCTGTATACCACACCAACTGATGCAGTGCCAAGTAATTAGGTATTTCAATGTACTGTAATGTGTCATATGTATTTATTCATATATGTATTACACTGGGATATTTACAAGAGGTGCCAATATTATCGAGTTCGGACAATAAATATCGTTGTTACTTTGGTCCCGCTTTTTGGATGAAACGTCCCATTTTTTTCAATTTCCCAAAAAAATCATATTCATGTAATACCGATAGATTTGTTGCTTTTTGTATATGAGACCGTTCTAGGTACTTTTCGCGTACGAAAAGAGAACGGAACATAAAATGGGATACCATAGTTTTTTTTACAAAACAAGAGCAAAACTGACAAAACCGCTAAACCCGGACGAATGTTGAAGGAATGAAGCTTTGTTTCGCCTTTTGTGCGCCTGTCTCCCGTTTCCATGAGTAGTTGTTCACATCTATCGACAACACTGAAAAGAAACTGAAGGCAACTGACATTAATGTTACATTTTAATGCATCATAAAATATCTAGGCATACACGAGCTTGAGAACGTTTGTTAAAATACACATTAAATTTTTAAATTCATATGTGCACTTACCATTAATATTTAAAATTAATCAATTAATTAACTGACACGGTGACGCAATTTCAAATGTCACCGTGTTGAGCACTGCACATTTGTATTTACATCACTGCAAAACTGCATTGGGACCTGTACCCTGTTTTAATACTATGCAATACATTTTGAATGTTGCGCGTGTTGTATTATTTGTGTAACCAACATTACTATATATAATGAATGATGTACTGATTAAGGTAGCTAAAACTTTGCAATATTTTCATGGAAACCGTGCACATTTTAAATAGGTAATGTTGTGGTAAATGGTTCCCAGTGTCTGGGAAGACGGCAACATAGCTATATGTAAGTGTGATCCTTGCCCCGCACACGAACTACATGGAGTGACTGCTACTGCGACGGCCTAATACGACGACGATCATAGGTCTTTATGCACAGTAACAGCAATGTGTAATTAGTCCTGCGGCCCTTATATCTTGCCAAGGCGTTCCCATAAGCAGCTAATGTGCAGCTATTATACAACCGCGTGTAGGTTGTAGCCCACCACAACAATATGAGCATATTCTCCTAGAAAATATGTATCCGGTATTTCTTAAAGTTGCATTCTGAGTTACACTACAATTTGTAACTGCTTTTAACATGGACAATATTTACAGATTTGATGACACTTGCTAATTATAATGTCTCTTGGGCACTTAATGCGTTATTTGATAAATTCTGGTTTTACACAAATAACGGTCGCCATGTTCGGCCGACGGAATAACTGACGTACACAGTTGTGTTTTACAAAGCATATGATCTGCCAGGCGGTACAGAAACTGATGTAATCAGCAGCGCCCTCTGGCGCGCGAGGATGACCCCATCAGTACCTATAGTGCACCAAATGTTGCAGTGCCAAGTGATTAATGTACTGACACAACGTATCATATTCACGTATGTTTATTCGTATATATGTTACACCAACAGTAGCTCGTTCTGGCAGAAAATATCGTTGTTCCTTTAGTATTGCTTTTTGGATGAAACATCCCGCTTTTTTACAATTTTCAAAAATAAATCATATTGATGCAAGAACGATAGATTTGTTGATTTTTGTATAGGAGACCATTATAGGTATTTTTTGTGCGTACATTCGTCGCGAAAAGAGAACGGAACATAAAAGGGGCTACCACAACAATCGTTTCAAAAACAACAGGAAAACTGACAAAACGGGACGTAAGTTAACTGGATGAGGCTTTGTTTCCCTTTTTCTGCACCTGGCTCGCTTTTTATAAGTACTTTCCTGCTCTTCCACGAGTAGATGTTGACATCTATCGACAATATTGAAAATATAAAAACAACTGGGCGGCCACTTGGTCCCTGTTTTAACACTGTTAGCAAAAATAACCGTCACCAGACGGGATGAAGTGGAAGTTGACAGTCGTGATAGTAATATTTACCCATTTTTGAAAACACCGTTACATAAACACAATATCGTGTTCGCAGATACTAATTGTTTGCTAAAAATGACGAAGGTCGGAGACAATGTGAAGAACTCGGAGTTTTTAGTATCTAACGCAACGTGCAGCAATGCAGACAAAGAAAAGGGAACAAATATCACTTAATCACAATTATAGAGTATGGTATATGAAACAACAGCAGAACTATTATGAGTATATATGTTAGTACATTAATTTAATTAGTGTCCAACAATCAAGAATAAGTGCTTTGAGCCATTTTAAATGCGTGTACAGATGTAGAGTCTTCGAGCTGATTCTTTATAACTATATCATACGAATATTTAGAACCACTATATATGCCAATGTATTTTGTTTAATGTTCGTGTAACAGAACGGTATTTTATCAACAGTTTTCTGCCTCGTGTTATTGCAATGCGGAATTACATTTAACATAATGATGTCATTGAATATGTCTGGTAACAAACCCCTATTGTATTTGTACATGGACTCACAACATAAGTACTTGTACGGTTGATAGATATCCATAATTTGAGATGGGGGGGTGCTGTTGAAAAATGTTCGTCGCCGAGTCGGCGTAACTTGACAATATTGTAACCTGGACGTCTATGAGGGATCGGTAATCTTCGCAGTGACATAACAAAAATGTGATATATGACAAGTCAAGTTGAAACAATTTAGTTACAAACCAGAACACACGCGAGGCGACCACGAAGATTCTAAACTGTACCAGTACGAGAGGTGTGGTGTTGTTACGGGTATCGTGGATCGGCTCCAAACAGTCGGCACCGCTTTCACTACACGCGCTTTCTATGTGTAGATGTGGCTCAGAAACCACAATGTGAACTTTTCAGATCCAACATGACAGTAGCGGATTCACATGCAATTTGTTTTCTTTCACTGTCCTGCTTTGTCAGGGATGAAATTAATATTATAGCTTTTCCTATGTAGGTCTAATTAGTTGTACCAGGATTCCCCGTATTCGCATGTACTATGTGATTGCCTTTAGTTTAGCCTAAAGCCCGGATACACTGGCACTTTTCGCCCGACCCGACCAGACCAGACCAGACTCACCCCGATTGCGTTACATTCTAAGCCAGCATCTACTGCTTTTTGTAGCGTCCGTTTGACTACGCCTACAAATCCTTTTCCATCCGCCTGCCGAAGTGAGGGCTGCTGGTGACATGCTTGAAATTGTACTTCCTACAGAAGTTCGCAATGTCACCCGATGCATACTGAGGCGCGTTTTCGGATATAACCGTCCGAGGGACCCCGTATTTGACGAATATAAAGCGCAGACTGTCGATGACACTAGACGCGTTTGTGGAGCTGATTTTGAGAAAAACAGGAAAGTTGCTATAGTGGTCGACAACACGAAGATAGTTGTCCCTGTGCCAGAGTAACAACTCAGTGTCGACAATCCTTCCACGGCTGCCCACCCTTAATGTGCATAAGTGGCTCTCGTTGCTGGCTGGCCTGGTTGTGCTGGCATGTACTGCACTTCCGGATGAGGTTGTCAATGTCCTTGTTTAGGCCACACCAGACGACAGTATTACGATGTAGCGAAACATTTCGTCGTTGAAATATCTGGTCGGCGCAGAAGTCGTATGCGCACGAGCGGAAATAGATAACCGAATATTTTATTACTTAAACGAAACATTTGGTCGCTGAAATATTTGGTAGATTTTGACCTATGACCTTTACGTATTGTGTAGTGTTGGAACGCACGAGAGGAAACAAATAGACCAACTATTTCATTAGGCTACATACACGAAACGTTTGGTCTTAAATATTTGACTGTTATGTTGCCAGTTGTCGCTGTGAATGCAAGCTTGCTTTTGATAATACCATCATACATGAACTGTGTTATTAATGCATGAATAATTAATTTGGGCCAATGTCACTGCAATTATTGAATTAGCCTACATTTAAGAATATGGGAACGACTATATTTTGCTGTTATATAGTTCGTGTCCATTATAAGTTGATAACTGTAATTATGCACACGATTGTGCATAGTTAAGTTGTAGGCTGCATGCATCAAATAATTTTGATAATAATAACAAATAATGAATTTACTAAGGATAGTATTATTATTAGGATATTATAATTACTATACTGGGCAAAATCTATAGATTCACCGTCTGATGGTGTTTGTTTTGTACTGACAATTGAATTGGGAGATAATATGTGTATGTATTAGTCATGAATGAATGTGTACAATTTATAAAAATGGCTTTCATGAATCTAATCTACCTGTAATCATAATAATGTTATTATTATGCCCAATGATACATGTTTAGCTTTGATCATATTTAGCCTAGATTGTGAGTGCATTGAGTAGATGTAAACGTCAAATCAATTGTCACACAGTTTATTCATGCACACCATCGTGATTATAATATTATAACTGGTTTGCTAAACAAATATGACTCAGTGTCCTTAAGCTTATAGTGTTATAATTCAATGTCCCTGGAGTTCTCTAACGCAATATTCATGGAGTTCTAGTACTCAACAAGAATAAAGATTAACTAAAAGCATATATATACCAAACTTTCAGTTCTAACTAAAGTTATTCAACATGCCACTACCAACGTTCACAATTTCTTTTCCAATCACTTTCCTACGAGTGATCGTGAATGTGGCTTCATAAGTTAAGTTTCTCACGTGCTCTATGGTTTCTCCCTGATCTACCTGATTTGCACTGGTTGTACAGTTTTGTTCACATGTGTGGGAAGATTCCATCTCTGGCTGAGTTACGTCTTGCGGTACGTCACGTGGTACGCCATGTGGTATGTCAGGCGGTACGTCACGTGGTACGACAAGCGGCACGTCAGGCAGTTCTGCATGAACAGGTTCCTCCTGAGGCAGTTTGGGAGACAATTCAAGAGGCAGTTCAGAAGATGGTGTCTTCTCCGGCACCGAGCTATCACCAATCACACAACGACTCCTCACATGGTCAATGTGTCTACGCACTACTCTCCCATCCTCGAGGCGAACGTGGACTGAATGACACGGCGCCAGTCCGTTCCATGATAACGTCACTGAGCCATTTTGTTTTGCCACTGAAGTTTATAACTTGTTCTACAATCTGCTGGAGATCGGAAGCGAGGCTCTGTGTAATCGACTTCCAGCTAGGCCGGACCCCAAAGTCTTGTGGGCCAACACCACGTTGAAGATTCCTTGACGGTGTCACACCTGCCTAACGTACAATTGCATTGGCTTGTTCTTCGTTCAGGCCAAGGGCTTCGAGGGTTCGCTCAAACAGAAACGGCTCTATAACAAGTCTATTGTACGATGCACTGCAATGGAATGAATAACATATAAAGAGAAATCATGTACAGCCTGATACAGAAGATACATAAAATTAACACATAAAAAACTGCACTATTTCCCATTTGCATTATTTAAATCGATCCAATAGTCTCCAAGGAATCAGTGTTAGAATAACACCTCCCTTACAAATGTGTTGCTTAATGAATTTGTTACTTGAAGTTAGTGATGTGTCAATGAAATGCAGATTTTGGCATCCGCTGTGCACCTTCATTATTCTGACTATGAAATTCAAATAGGCTATTAAAATAGTACAGAGTTCGGCGCAAAAGAACGTTAGATTTGACGAGCATTGTATAGAGACAGCACTTTTAAAAGATTGTAGCTATATGACATCTAGTAAGCATATATAATTAGATTATACCTACTTTCACCTTAAAAACTTCTCAATCCAGGTGCTAGTAAGACGTAATGCACTGAGTTAAACAAAGTAACGACTGCCATAACTTGGACATACATATATCCATGTATAATTAGATCAATTATCCTTATTCTTGTAACTTACAGAGATGACAATTTTCTCAAATTGTCTTGCACCAGATATCACGTTTCGGTGGAATATATCGCTGTTTGTATTGTTGTCTCGCATGTGTGCTTTGCCTGCATAAGCAGTGCTGCCGCAACCTAAAACATGTGAAATGTGTCAGCAATAAATTCATAAATAAATACCCTTGTCTATGAGCAATGCATCAAAACCGAAAGGTTATTAAAAAAGAAAGAAAGGTATAGAACAAATAAAGCACAATGAATTATGCTTTAACAAAACATTTCATCGTTTAAATATCGTCGGCGCAGAAGTCATGCGCACAAGCGGAAATAGATAACCGAATGTTTCAGTACTTAGACGAAACATTCAATCGTGATTTAAATCAGCTTGATTTAAATCGCCAACCCTACACGTGGGTATGCCATATCATGAGCAACATGACAAATAGTATTACTACAAGCTATAGTATACTATTACCATATTCCGGCTCAATAGTTATGTGTACAGTACAGTAACTTATAGCATTTTTTTTTTTGGACCGACTATTCACACTGTCACGGTCAATGTTAAATTGGTGGACTAGCTAACCATTATTGGTCACCAAAAAACATGTGGCATAACTGTTCCAAATGCCAGGGAGAAAGTGTAGGGTTAGGTTTAGCCTTTCTAAAGGTTATTTGGAAATAATTAAGTTAGCACTATGGTTGTATTTACATTTGCATTGTATATAAATCTATATGTTCGTGCTGATCGTCAGGTGTAAATAGCCTAGACTGCCTATGGGTATGCCTATAGGCATGTCCATGCCTATGCACATGCCATGGCCAATGGCTATGCCTTGGGCTTGCCTATGGCAGCTATGACTATGTCGATGTAGGGCGCAGTGACTCAGGGGCAGAGTCTGGGCTGCCGTGTCGATCAGTTCACTCAGATGTATGAATGAGTACCTGGCTATAGACAGTGGTGGATATTTGTGTACGATTAGTCTTCGCGCATCAATTGCGGCGTGGCTGGGTGCTTCCCACAGAAGTTGAGATAGTGGTTTAGAGCATTTTCTGTGCATTTTGTGCACACAATTGTTTACCTGCTTTTACACCCAAAACATTTCTAGCAAGAATGAAAGACCAACACAAAATCCTACATAAACACAATAATACATTTTAACACAAAATAATTGGCGTTAAAAAAATGTTAATACTGGCTGGTTCGATTTTTCTCAATTTAAATTTGTCTAATTTGTAGGTACGTATGTATTTATTAAGACAAAATTATTAAATCATGACGAACGTACCTTTGTAACGGTGCTGCATTTCACTACTGTGCTGCTGCATGATGGTGTTTGTGGAGATGGTAATGTCTTGCTCTTAGGGTTCGAAAATGTAGTGTTTAACACGTGAAACATGACTTACAACCAGCATAAATGACAGACATTTCATTATATAATGAGCAAGATTGGCACGAAGACGCACACAAGTATTCTCATGTCCTTATCAAATCTGCAGTTTGAAATGTCCGTATGCATCCATGGTAGCCATGGTAGAAACATGTTGGTAAAGGAAAAGTGTCCCAGACATATATTAGTCAAAATATTTTTTTAATGTAGCGTTTATACCTGTTTGATTAGTAGATACCATTGCTGGCTGTCATGCCTTAATGCAATACACCTACAATAACCGCAAAGAAGTTATCAAGTTGCGACATTCGTGATCAAAACACTTTAAAATTAACTCAAATCAAGGCAGCCGTGTTTATCTTCCAATAATAATAATGGTTTCCAGACATTCTGGTCTTTGCACGACATAAGTGCAGGCCATTTTGGCATTCGGAGAATACGATGGTCAAACATTTTAAATTTGAGTTAGACATCTGAAAAGAAACTTATTGACGCCTTGTAAATAGTGCAGTGTCTAATCTTACCTTTTGGATAATACGATGGTCAATCATTAATTAATTAATTAGATATATCTGAGAGACATACAAATGAAAATACAACGAGACCTGGCAAATCTTGATGCGCCATGCTTCAGTACCTGAAATATAATACCTAATCAACCCCCTGAAACATTCGCAATAAGAAGTAGACGTTAATGTATCTGGTGGTTATGTCAGATTAGTACATTAGAGGAAGGGTGGGACCCATGATCATAGGGGAGTTTTGAGCCACCCCTTGTAACTTTGTTAATACTTTTCATACGTTTAATTTTCCGAATTATGTTGAAGCAGGTCATGCTACTGACAACCTTACTGCCATTTGAATAATTACGGAAGATTAACGGCGCGCAAAATCACGATTGTATGCGTTTTTAAAGGACAAATATTTTTGAGTAAATATTTCGTGTTGTTTCTTTTCTTTATACATGTAACAAAGGAAATGCCGCTCAATTCGGAAGTTAGATTGATCAGACGTGTGTAATGCAATGTTGTTGTTAGGGACATATTTATAATAAGGGATACATTGTCGGTCAATGCGAGAAACGGTTTTTGACATTTGCTTTTGGAATTTTCTTTAAAACTCGTTTTGCTTGTAAATTTGTGATCAAGCACCCATGAGTCCATGAACCAGTCAGTGCAGGGTCAGATGAGCTAGTTCTTGAATGCCAAAATTGATTGGTGCATCCTCCGATGCACAGTTGTTTGTATTCAATAGGACATGTAGACACAGTAGTGTTCATATATTTGTATATTACGATCCGTTAGAATATCATAAATAAAACAGTTTCCTGTGAACGCAGAATGCTACAATATCAAGTGTGACGAAGTGAATTTATTTTCAATGGATAAGCTGTAAAATCGCTTGGTAATTAACATATAACTTACTTGTACATAGTTTTTTTTTAATTAATGTTAACTGTTCGTTGAGCTAAAGTATCACCAAGAGGACAAGTAATGCGGGAAAAGCGGGTTGTTTAGGGCATCTATTGTGGCAGAATCGTTAGTTGTTTCCAGACCGGGTAATGAGCTATTTGAGAGAATAGCATTAATTAAAAGGTTGTTGTAAACATAACTCACATTAATGCAAAAGAGTAGACATGCATGACATGCAGGTGTTTTAAAGCCTGAATATAATATCTTAATTTTAGTTATGACGAATAACTCGTAGCACATATACCAATTTTTTATTGTAACAGCAATGTCATGTTAAACTCACTGATCTATTTTAAATGTAAAGGGACCCCACGGTTAGGCTGGGATACATCATTTTTACTAACTGACGTATCTCAGCCTAACAAATTTCACGACCCTGTTAGAGACATACATATTTACAACTTTATTATTTTTGGTTTATTTCTGAAAACGTGAAAAATGGCTCATGTGTCCCCACCTCCCCCTACATACATAAGTATGTACACAGTTACACGAGGTAATGCTAGGAAATCGAATATTTCAGTTTCGCGGTAGCTGGGACGAAATTATTTCAATACGTGTTAAGCGAATGGTATATTTCACACCCAGCTACAATTCAAATCAATATATTACCTTATCTATATCAATACAAAACCAGACACCAGTTTTAGCTGTTTGTCAACCGTTTTGGGACAATGTAAGATTTAGTGTCGTGCGTGCTACAAATGATGATAGAAGACACGACGATTTAGTGACGCAAACTATTTCACGCCATAATTTTCGTTCATTATTTTTTAGCAGGAAACCTTCAGCGGGGTACGTTGATGAGGCAGCTCGGAGATCACATCAGCATCGCAAGTCAGGGATAGATACTGCGTACATCGCACCTGGCATATATCCTACGCTATGTATGGACGTCAACTAAATCAAACAAGTGATTGACTTCGCTGGTCGCGACTGTACCGCCCGTGATAACAGTGCAGACACCCGCCCCACGCGCACCCCAATTCTAAGACGAAGCCAGCGAGTCCCAACATTCTCACGACCGCTGAGCGGTATTGTGTATTCAAATAGTTACTTCTACTCTATGAACATTAAACATACTATGGATAAACTTGTTTGTTGAAACAAAAACGAGCCGAACACTCCGGCAGCAAACGATATAATTGGCTTTAGTGGTTTACAAAGCATATGATCTGCCAGGCAGTACAGAAACTGATGTAATCAGCAGCGCCCTCTGGCGAGCTAGGATGACCCCATCAGTACCTATAGTGCACCAAATGTTGCAGTGCCGAGTGATTGGGTACTTCAATGTACTGACACAACTTATCATAGTCACGTATGTTTATTTGTATATATGTTACACTGGGGCATTTTCAAGAGGTGCCAACAGTACCTCTTTTTGGCAGAAAATATCGTTGTTCCTATAGTACTGCTTTTTGGATGAAACATCCCGCTTTTTACCATTTTCAAAAGTAAATCATGTTCATGCAAGAACGATTGATTTCTATCAGTAGATGTTGACATATATTGACAATATTGAAAATAAACAAAAAACTAGACGGCCACCTAGTCCCTGTTTTAACATTGTTAGCAAAAATTAAGGTCACCTGACGGGATGACTTGGAAGTTGACAGTGGTGATAGTAATATTTAAAAAAAATGAAAACACCGTTACGTAAACACAATAACGTGTTCGTAGATACTCATTGTTTGCCAAAAATTACGAAGGTCGGAGAGAATGTGAAGAACTCGGGGTTATTAGTATCTAACGCACCGTGCAGCAATGCAGAACAAGAATAACAAATATCACTTAATCACAATTATAGAGTATGGTATATGAAACAACTACAGAACTATTAAGAATATATATGTTAGTATTTTAATTTAATTAGTGTCCAACAATCAAGAATAAGTACTTTGAGCCTTTTTAAAAATACTCGAACAGATGTAGAGTCTTCGAGCTGATTCTTTATAACTACATCATTTGACTAGTTAGAACCAGTATATATATGCCAATGTATTTTGTTCAATGTTCGTGTAAAAGAACGGTATTTTATAAACGGTTCTCTGCCTCGTGTTATGGCAATGCGGAAGTACATTTAACATAATCATGCCATTGAATATGTCTGATAACAAACCCCTATTGTATTTATACATGGACTCATAACATAAGTTCTTGTACATTTGATAGATATCCATAATTTGATGTTGTTTAAATAAAGGCTGAGTGTGGTTTCTGTACCCCACTTCACTAACTGTTTGTGTTAATTTTATCTGTAATGCATGAATTTTAGACAAGTATATCTTCGGGGCTCTTCCACTTATAATATTACAATAGGTAAGGTACGGATCAATAAAAGTATAATACAATTGTTTTAGAGTTTGCTTGGCCAGAGGGGGGAAGGGGGTGCTGTTGAAACATTTTCGCCGCCGCATCGGAGTAACTTCATATTATTATAACCTAAACTGGGCCACATTTCCTAGCGTCTATGAGGGCACGGTCACGTGGGCCCATTCAAAAAGGTCTACGGGTACGCAAAATTTCAATGGTCTAGCCCCCCAGCCCCTGGATCCGCACATGAAGTTCGTATAAGTGTCAACTTCTATGGCTTTCCCGTAAGTCTTACGGATTGTCTTAACTGTAATACTCTTACCTGCTTATGGGACATTCATGATAAGTTTGTACAGTTTGAACAATAAAACTGCTCTGATGCGACAAGTGTGGACAGCTATGACCACCTTCGCAGTGACATAAAAAATGTGATATATGACAAGTCAAGTTCAAACAATTTTGTTGCAAACCAGAACACACGCGAGGCGACCACGAAGATCCGAAACCGTACCAGTGCGAGAGGTGTGATGTTGTTGCGGGTATCGTGGATCGGCTCGACACAGTCGGCACCGCTTTCACTACACTCGCCTTCTATGTGTAGGTGTAACTCAGAAGCCGCAATGTGAACTGATCAGATCCAACATGACAGTAGCGGCTTCAAATGCTATTTGGTTTCTTTCAGTGTCCTGCCTTGCCAGTGATGACATAAATATTAAAGCTTTTCCTATTTAGGTCCAATTAGTGGTACCCGGATTCCCCGTATTCGCATAAACCATGTGATTGCCTTTAGCTTAGCCTAAAGCCCTGATACACTGGCATTTTTTGCCCGACCCGACCATACCAGACAAGACCAGACCCACCCCGACTACGTTACATTCTAAGCCAGCTAATGCTTTTTGTGGCGTCCGTTTGACTACGCCTACAAATCCTTCCGCTTTCCCATTCGCCTGCGGGAAGTAAGGGCTGCTGGTGACATGCTTGAACTTGTACTTCCTGCAGTAGTTCACAAAGTCACCTGATGCGTACTGAGGCGCGTTGTCAGATATAACCGTCCGAGGGACCCCGTATAAAGCGCACAATGTTGATGACACTAGACTCGTTTGTCGGGCTGATTTTGCGAAAAACAGGTAAGTAGCTATAGTCGTCGACAACACGAAGATAGTTGTCCATGTGCCAGAGGAAAAAGTCAGTGCCGACAATACTTCCACGGTTGCCCAGCCTTAATGTGCATGAGTGGCTCTCGTTGCTGACTGGTCCGGTTGTGCCGGCTTGTACTGCTTTTCCGGATGAGGTTGTCAATGTCCTTGTTTAGGCCACACCTGACGACAGTATTCCGTGCCCGGAGCCGGCATTTCTCAATGCCTTGGATTCTTGTGTGAATCAAGTCAAGAATTTCACTGCAGCGTTTTGGATATCACTATACGCATATCTCGAGAATCACTTCATTGTGAACGTTGAGTTCGTCTCGGTAATTCTAGTATTCCTGAGCTTCACTGGGCATCTGTCACGGAACTCTGGCCATCAAGCCAGTATGGCGTCCTGCAGCGCGACTAGGACGGTGTCATTCGAATCAAATCCCTGATTTGCTCCAACCGTGTTATCGACACGTTGACAAGCTCATGCACTGTAATGTCCATGTTTGGGATCTCGTCACCTGCGATTGGCGATCGAGATGGTGCCATAGGAATGTCCTTTCCTGGTACGTACTTGATTTTGAAGTCGTAGGACTGAATTCTGAGTAGCCCACGCTGGAGCCTGGGCGGTGTCTAGGAGATGCTTTTCTTGTAGACGTTTTCAATTGTTTGTGGTCTGATTCGACAGACACGTTCCTTCCAAATCAATAGTGATGGAAGCGCTCTAACCCTTACGACACCGCTAACAGTTCTAGCTCAATGTTGCTGTAGTTAGACTCGGCGTTTGTCAGGCTCTTAGATACATACGCCACAGGGCGACCATCTTGAAGTAGGGCGGCTTCTACATCCCTCATGTAGTACAGTCGGAAGGTATGCCCCCCATGCACCCAGTTGATTTCTAAATGAAACTTACTTTACCGTTTGGCGGCCATCTTGGATTTTGTCACGTGCGACTGGTAAAATCAAGGATACCCATAACTTTTGAACCATTCGTCGTACAAAGACAAATGAACCCACTTTTTCGTATAACTGAGGCATGAGGAATCGCTTGAGATGGTTATCGTGACGATTCAAACATATTTATTGCTTCAAAATGCACGTAATACCATATTTTCATGTCTGAAATCGAGTCAAACACTAAGTTAAGGCTAGGTGATTGCGCATAAGCACTGACTCAACATTATATGCCACTACTAAGCAGAAAATGGACTAATTATGAGTCCAAGAAGAAAGGAAACTACACGAAATCTATCCACTACGATCCGTATCTACGTCTACCCGAAACTTACCCTCGACACTACACACTAATCATCATCATCGCCAAGAAGCAGCTCATCATAGTCAAACTGCTGATCATCTTCCTCTTCTCCCTCCTCCTTCACAGCAGCTTTATCAAGCAAATCAATGAGCAGGGGAGGCAAGATGGGTCCACACGACCACACTGGCTCCAATACACCCTCCTCAGTCTTCACCCATCCCTGTCCATCATCGTAGGGCTTAGGTCGCCAGAAGCGAGGCTTGTTGGCGCGCATGTACTTGGCTAGTCGGTAGTTGACCTGGCTAACATGGAGAATTAGCAGGGTGGGAGGAGAGTCAGGTCAACCTTGGACTTTGTGGTGAGGTTCTCTTGTTCTCCTACCATCTTTTTGAGCATCTTGCCTCGCACAGCATCCACTGATGTCTCGCGAGCCTGACCGTACATGAGGCAAGTGAAGGCCTCCAAATCTGCCATCACTTCCGGCTTCACCGTCCTGTCATCAACAAGTTTCTTGAAAACGTTGTGATACTTAGGGTTCTTCTGGAGCTTTTTCAAGGGCGCCACATAGTCTTTGCCTTTGAAGGCGCTGGTGGAGGCTGATGGAGTGCGAGTGGTGGAGCAGGATGAAGAATATGTCACTATCAGGAATTCTTACTACAGCCGACTTGTACCCTTGCTTGGTGGCACATTGGAGGTTGAGAACGACCCGGGTGTCCGTCTCCTCCTGGTCTTAGGACAATTCATCGATCTCGTGCATAGTCACTTCACCATTGGATGAGTCCAGCTGATGTGCCTTCCCCTCCACTATGGCAACTGTTGCCCCGCACTTCTCGAGTCGCGAGACCGCCGCTTTGCCTCGCTCCAGACCCAGGAGCAACTGAGACGGTCTGCAGAAGCTACCTCCGAGGTCGGACAAAAGTACGTCCTTAACACGTTCGGCCTCGGTGGGTGCATGAAGGCCTTTCCCCTCATATGGAAATTTCCAGAGAAGTACAAGTCGCATGTTGTCACTCCAGGGCAGTTTCACATTGTTATGAATTACATGGGTATGGTGACTGGGCACAAGTTCAAGGACTCGAGCTACGCTGAGATTATCCTCGAGGCTGGCAGTGTTCTCGGTGGGTAGGTTTATGCTAAGGCGTTATTCTGTCTGAAGACTGTCTGTTAGGCGATGGAGCGTCTACCGATGGAGAAGTTTGATAAGTAGGAAAACGTCCTTGTAGACAACCAAGTGGCCCTCCTCAACCTGGTCAAGTCCTGCATCCGAGAGAACCTCGACCTCGCTCTCCAGGACCCCTCAACTCTCACTATTGTCAACAAGTACGTGGAGTTTGAGGACAAGGTGCGTGATGATCAAATGGGCAAGTCCCTACCTTCTGTTCGGATTTATTGAACACACCCGCATCATCCTCATCTATTATGTGAAGACCAACAACCACAAGCTCTACCACAAGTGCAATGGGGAGATGACTAACATATTCTTCACATTTGATGGCCCGAACTACTCCAGGTACATGGCCTGGCTGGAGGTGCTCCTCACTAACATCGACCTGTCTCACCCTGGCGCGAAGGAACTTCTTGAGAAGGGCGGCATCGCAATGGCACGGTCATTCATTCCCGGTGTACACAGCGATATCGACAAAACCATGGAGGAGATCTTCATGAAGTTCGCCAAGTCGGCAGGAGGTCTAGCATGGCTGTTCTCAATGTTCGCTGCTTATCAGCGTTGGTGCCGCACCACATCCGCTCATGCCCAATATTTTGAGAGGATGCTCGAGATGTGTGGACTCAGCAATGACCGCGTGTGTCCAAAGGCAGGGAAGCATCGCTAGCGCGAGGCTGCTGAGATCAAGAAGAGCAAGTAGGCTGGGCAGCAAACACTCACTGCTACCCAGAACTTCATCGACGCCTTCGCCATCCCTGACAAAGACTGCCTCTACAACGTTCGCATCCGGTGTTCTTGTTTCCCAGGAGGTCGAGATCGATGTCCTTCGAATTGACACAGTTTGTATGGAAGCGAAGAAGGCCTTCATCAGTGATCGTTTCCAGAATGGGTCATCTGAGGAGACCTTCTTTGAACCCATCAAGAAGCAGAAGCTGAAGACGATGGAGGCCTCAATCAAGACAGTCAATCTCACCTCCACACAGGGAAAGCTCATCCAATACCGTGAGCAGAGCAACCTGGCCTTTATGGTTCTTATCAAGTCGCAGCTCCTGGATGAGCCTCTCGACCTTGATGATCTGATACGGTACTCCTCACCCCTGGTCCTCCCAGCCTCGGCACCCCTGGAGGATTCTTCGCCAAAACGAACAAGGCCTCCATGCTAAACGTCTTGCTAAATGACACCCCCGAGGAGGTATCCTACCCAAAAGACGCGATCCACGTCCATAATTGCATGGCTCTCTGACACGTGCTCACCAATCTACCCCAGACGAAAGGTGACATTTGCCTCCAGGTGCTGGACCAGATGGCTGCCAAAATGAACTTTGTGTTCTCCATTGACTGCTATCATGCAGACTCTATCAAAGCACACGAGAGATTGTGCCGTGGCTTCTCGCAGAAGTACATCATCGATGGCCCGGCCACCAGGGAGCCCGCCGACTTCAAGCTGTTCCTGGCTAATGAAAAAAACAAGCGACATCTCTGCCACCTGCTGTTCCGGGTCTGGAGCAGCAAGGCGGCGGCTGCGCGACTTGAGAAATGCGGGGCAGCGGTTTCCATCGTGGAGGGGAAGGCACATCAGCTGGACTCATCCAATGGTGAAGTGACCACGCGCGAGATCGATGAGTTGTCCTCAGATCCGGAGGAGACGTATACCCGTGTCGTTCTCTTCCTCCAATATGCCACCAAGCAAGGGTACAAGTCGGCTGTAGTGAGAATTCCTGATAGTGACATATTTTTCATCCTGCTCCACCACTCGCACTCTATCAGCCGTACCATCTATCTCGACAACGGCATGGGCAAGCACCGCCAGATAGTGAACGTGACCGAGATGGCCAAGTCACTGGAGCACGTTGGTCGGGTTCTACGTATTCTCATGCGAGGACTGCACCAGCGCCTTCAAGGGCAAAGGCAGTGTGGCGCCCTTGAAAAGACTCCAGAAGAACCCTAAGTATCACAACGTTTCCAAGAAACTTGTCGATGACTCGACGGTGAAGCCGGAAGTGATGGCAGATTTGGAGGCCTTCACTTGCCTTATGTACGGTCAGGCTCGCGAGACATCAACGAATTTTGTGCAAGGCAAGATGCTCATAAAGATGGTGGGAGAACACGAGAAACTCACCACCAAATCCAAGGTTGACCTGGCTCTCTTCCAACCCTGCTAATTCTACATGTTGGCTGGGTGAACTACCGACAAGCCAAGTACAAGCGGGCCAACCAGCCTTGCTTCTGGCGACCCAAGCACTACGATGATGGACAGGGATGGGTGAAGACAGAGGAGGGTGTACTAGAGACAGTGTGGTCGTGTGGACCCATATTGCCTCCCCCACTCATTGACTTGCTTGAGAAAGCTGTTGAGGAGGAGGAGGGAGAAGAGGAAGATGATCAGATTGACTATGATGAACTGCTTCTTGGCGATGATGATGATTAGTGTGTAGTGTCGAGGGTAAGTTTCGGGTAGAAAGTTCTTGAGTAGACTTACATACTGATCGTAGTGGGTAGATTTCGTGTAGTTTCCTTTTTTCTTGGACTCATAATTAGCCCATTTTCTGCCTAGTAGTGGCATATGATGTTGAGTCAGTGTTTATGCGCAATCACCTATCCTTAACTTAGTATTTGACTCGATTTTAGGCAATAAATATGTTTGAATCATCACAATAACCATTTCAAGCGATTCCTTATGCCACAGTTATACGAAAAAGTGGGTTTATTTGTCTTTGTACGATGAATGGTTCAAAAGTTATGGGTATCCTTGATTTTACCAGTCGCACGTGACAAAATCCAAGATGGCCGCCAAACGGTAAAGTAAGTTTCATTTAGAAATCAACTGGGTGCATGGGGGGCATACCTTCCGACTGTACTACATGAGGGATGTAGAAGCCGCCCTACTTCAAGATGGTCGCCTTGTCGCGCGTGACAAAATCCAAGATGGCCGCCAAACGGACCCCTTCGGACATTATTTCGACATGTGAACATCCAAATCTGTTTACTAGACACCTTCAGGGTTGCATAAAAGGTAAGTTTCATTTAGAAATCAACTGGGTGCATGGGGGGCATACCTTCCGACTGTACTAATGCTGGTGTCTGTCTGCACCATCGAAGTAGGATAGCATTTTTGGCGAGCTGATGGTCTGTCTTAGCTGGTCGAAATCCTTGTGTTCAGTTTGCTACTTCGCAAGGTCCGCGGTGTGGTTGTTACGATTGCGAGATTCCTCGTGAATTTACTAAGTAGTTTGCCATATCCCGCTGTGACTGCAAATCATGACCAGAGCCGCCTCCTTTGTCATAGACTCTTTCGATGCCAAGGCCCCAAATCCCCAGCAGCACCGAAAGCGTCTATTACCGCGGAGGTGGCTCTAGTCATGTAGGCTACGTGCAGGGGGTGCTAAGTGTATCAGGGTCAAAGAGAGCCGCCGAGAGAAGGTAAGTAGAGTGAAGATAGCACAATATAACGTAAGAACGCTACTAAGAGATGAACAGATACAAGAACTGGAGGAAGAACTTAGGGATACCATCATCAAGATTAATATGTACAGTGCGGGTCGCCATGCAATCATTCAGTGAAAACACGTTATGTTTGTTACAAGCATACGGCATAAAGTCACTATCACGGTGCCACGGAATTGCGCGACGTAGAAATATAGGGATATCATGTTGACTAATAAATGATATTATGAGTGATCATGATCAAGTGCCAACAACCGTACACATCTTCACGACAAATCGAAAGTCTGAAATGGCATTAGTCAAAACAATAGCTGACATCACGATTGGTGGCAGTGACAGTGTCGGTGACGTAGCCAGACAGACGTGCAGCCAATGTCAAAGTCAAACTGAAAGACATGCATAGTTATCGTCTTCTGGGGAAACTGTGCTCCCGTGTAAACTGCACAGTCTTATCCAACACAGTAAGGTGGCACGATTTTTGAATGAAATGATGTGGATAAGATTACCTTCAACGAAGTGACACGTCTGTTCTTTCCTACAATCCGGAGAGCATCCATCTTGATATAAAATATCGTAACACATCACGTGATGTCAATATTTTGGCTCACGTTGAATAATGTGAACACGCCAGTTGCTTGCAACCGCGGTCGCTTTCAACGCGATTGCTTTCAACCAGATTAAATTCGACGTCGAATTCGATCCTGGTTGGATAGTGTGAACAACGCCACGTCAACGCCGTTTCCGGCGGTATGGCCACACCCATCGCATTATGTGTACTTTCCGGGCCCGCCAAGTTCATGATTTTGATCCAATGATAGCAGGATGGTGCCGCACGAGAGGACGCCCCAAAACCTGGAATTTATCTGGGGGTGGCAGGCACATGGTTCTGCCCCCTTTAAATGGCAGATGAAGGAAGAATGGGCTTAGGACAGGAAGAAGTGGAAGAGACTCTCCAAAACCCGCCACCCCGCACAGGTGAGAAAGGTGAGAATACATGTTCAATGTTGCCCGTGTTTTATTATTTATTTAACCAACATTACTGCATATAATGAATGATGTGCTGATTAATTTATTAAGGAAACTAAAACTTTACAATATGTTCATGGAAACAGCATATTGTAATTATGTAATATTGTAGTAAACGAATTCCAGTGTCTGCGAAGACGGCAACATAGCCATATGTAAGTGCGATACAGTATGTTGTTGTCTTTTTTTGCCCCGCACACAAACTACGTGCGACGGCCTAATACGACGACTACTGGACGTCGCATCGTAGGTCTTTATTCACAATAACAGCAATGGGTAGTTAGTTATGTGGCCATTATATACCCCCGGGGGGGGCGTTCCCATAAGCAGCTAATCTGCAGCTATAATACAACCGCATGTAGGTTGTAGCCCTCCACAATATGAGCACATTGTCTTAGAAAACATGTATCCGGTATTTCTTAAAGTTGCATTCCGAGTTACACTGCAATTTGTAACTGCTTTTAAGAAAGTGGATGTTTAACATGGGCAGGCAGGCAGGCAGGCAGGCAGGCAGGCAGGCAGGCAGGCAGGCAGGCAGGCAGGCAGGCAGGCAGGCAGGCAGGCAGGCAGGCAGGCAGGCAGGCAGGCAGGCAGGCAGGCAGGCAGGCAGGCAGGCAGGCAGGCAGGCAGGCAGGCAGGCAGGCAGGCAGGCAGGAAGGCAGGCAGGCAGGCAGGCAGGCAGGCATTTTTTATTCATACTGTCAATAAAACAGATTCATTACACTTAATGGTTAAGTGTATCCATGTTTAGAACTATTTCCCTCGAGTGAACCTGTTTTGCTCCCGTCGCGCACTCCCCTTAACAGCCTAGGGGTTTTAAGCCTTAGCCACACTGTCTTAAACATACGAATATACTAATATGTGATAAAATAACATAGAACTTGACCCAATGCCCCTGAATAAGATCTTTTGACGCAGGATCGCATGTACAGTGCAGCGAGTCTTTGTGCTCCACTGAAGCGTAGCAACCGCTCTCCTGGCGGTTCAGCGGCCTATCTCGGTTACCGACAGGAGGACGTATTACCGACGTAGTGTTGCGCTGGGCTCTTGTTCCACCCCAACAGTTGACAACACCAGATACACCGAAAGACGACGCATCTATACATACGGTACGTCAATGTAGTACGCTTCTAAAGATAGAATACACTGGCCTACTGCCGGGGTTAACTAACTTACAGTTAACTGAACGATCACATGAATAGTACGCTAGACAAACCTTGTGCCTGATGTGGACGTTACTGGGGACATGCCATGACTGGAAAGAAAGCTACCAGTTCTGTCAACAGTTTCAACAACCATCAATAATGTATATATCACATTATCTATGAACATTTGTGACACCCCCAACCCCTTGTCACGCTTCGTTATGATTTGTATACATCCCCCTAAAATTACTTTCGTTTTAACAAACACTCCCTATGATTCACACATCTATAATAGTCAATATGTAATGTATAATTATTATGAGTCAGAGTAAAATTAACAAAAACATTAGAACTTCGCTGGAATGCTGTTGAAATCTACTCAAAGACTAGCTAAACAATTAATGCTACCTGTCTGACAACGACAGCTCGCCGAGACGACATTTAAAAAGTCGTTACAGAATACTTACTCTGAGACTCACGTCCCATGTGACGCTTAGTCATACTTGCTCGCACACCGTCACCCTTATAACCGTGGCCTACGTTATGCATCACCTTTATTGTCGGCCCAGGCGTTTTTTGAATAATGGCTGACATTTTTTTGTATTCAGTTTTGATTGCGAACTTGTATTTAGCAGCGAAAATAAAAGGATCCTCACACACATACGTCAACACTGCACAATGTACACGTCCCCCACTCTTCCGTTCCCGCAGGGCGTATGTCTACTTTTACTGTACGAGTTATTTTGTTTGACGTTAAACACGAACGAATCCTACAAGAAAGCTGTCAGAGATAAACACATGGGCAGCTGTGTGTGACCAAACAACAATTCAAACCAATCATTAGTGGCGACGACTATGATGCATACATTTCATAGTAATAAATGGGGTAAGGCTTTTATCATTATAACACGTAGCCAAAGCGTGCCACTCTAGTTACTGTACGTTTAGCGTGGGTTGATCTCACGATCCATAGGTACTGGATTCGAAAGTTAGACTGTCTGTTCAGGTAGCCGACTCACTTCGTTCCTGGTATGGGGAGGAAGTCGGGTATTTCGGATGAGAGACTCAAAGCGGAAGTAACAAAACAGTATTAAGCGTATCCATTTTCAGCCACGTGACTTGGTTGATTTTGTTAGGGACATTTTTTCGACCTGCTATTCATGATCCCAACAACCTTTAACTGCACTTCCTTGAGATCATCAGTTGATCGAGGCTCCCGAAAACCCTCTAACTGCACCCCTTGATGGGGTGCATTTAGATATTTGTATGGGATGTATGTATGCTCCCGTCGCACCCCCGCCCCATTATACGGGTCTGACGTTGTCGACATATTGCCTTGCGCATATGGATATACTCAGGTGTGAGCGAGATACATAGAGCTTGACCCAATGCCCCTAGATAAGAAATCTCTGGCGCAGGATTGCATCGTCAATGCAGCGAGTCTTTGTGCTACCCTGAAGCGCAGCAACCGCCCGCCTGGTGGTCTAGTGGTCTAACACAATTGCCCGTACGAGGAAGTATTACCGACGTGGTACTGTGCTGGGGTCTTGTTCCATCCAAGAAGCTGAAAAATCCACATACACCGAAATACGACACATTTATAGATACGATACGTCAATGTAGTTAGATGGAGTACACAGGCCTGCCGTCGTGGTTAACTAATATGTAGACACACTGAACAATTACCGTAGTAATATGCTGCTTTCCAATCACTTTGTGAATATGATTTTAAAACCCTAACGTGATCCAATTTAGCACCATAAAGACGAGATGATTTGATCGTAGGATTATGTCAGACAAAAGCGACCATATGTCGCCCGACAGTACCGAGGACATCAGGAATACAGCCCGTTTTGTCAACCGTGTCAACAGCTAATGGGTCATCCATAAAATATGCCACGTTATTTGGAGAAATTTGTCAGAACACCACCCCCTTGTCACGTTTCGGTACTCTGAAATGTACACACCCCCTAAATTACGATCGTTTTGACAAACACTCCCTATAATGAACACATTTATAATATTAATTGTATTTTCGTTGCTTGGCTGTGTACATTTGTTGTTTACAGGTAAAATATATGTTTGTAATAGTAATAAAACGACAAGACATTGCGGGTTCTTCGTTGGAATGCGGATGTAATATACTCAAAAACAAGTTGATCGACGAGTCAATATATCTTTGCACACCGCTTACCCACATGTAACGCTTCGTCACCCTTGCACATAGACCCCCGTCCTCTAACCATAACATACTTTATGGACGACCCCTCACGTGTCGGCTCAGTGCGTTTTTGAATGATGACACCGTTTAACTTTTCATCGTGATTGCAAACTTGTGTTTGTATGTATTAGCGTATATAAAAGAATCCATTGAATATTGGAATTCACGTTACGAGACAATCGGACCGATTGACTCGTAACTGACATATAATTATAAGTGTCGTGTTTATTTACAGCGTCCAATTCCCGAAGTATACACATAATGTATCTGATTAATATGACTGTAATCTATGTGTGTGTTTTTTTATATGTTTTTGGTGCACCTAACAATGTATTGTTTTTAATAGCATTTTAATTTTTACTAGGTATAGATGGGGAAAAAATACATGTGGGTTTATGCACCAAAACAGTTAATATAAAGTAACCTGACTATATTGTCTACAATCAACAATATCACGCCGGTAGCGTGCTCAAAATTTGTCATCTAACCTGTAGTTTTTCAACATATCTCACAGTTTCTTGACGCATGACCAAAACACTCCCAGGGCTTCTCTGACCTTTGCCTTGCTGTGACAAGTCCCGAGACTGAAAGATTCTTCAAAAATGGTGCAGGTTGCCGTTCGGCTATTCATGTATTACCTTCAATTCAGAAACGGTGTTACATCTTTATATGCAAGTGGTGTGCAGGACAAACTCTTACAATGCCATTATTCAAGTATATGGAGAACGTAAATGTTTTACGGTGTCAGCGCAGTGACGATTGAGACACTCCGAAGATTTACGCCGATTGTGAGAATCAGGCCTTTCTAAATTAAGTGCTATTTAATATTGCTAGTGTCATGACAAAACAATCAGGAAGGAGTCAATCCTGGGAGATCAAGAAAGGATTCCAGCTCCCATAGTTGGGAAACCTTTGGAAGTGTTTATCTTCTTTTTTTGGCCTATACACAAAACGAGTTAATACAAAGTAACCATTTGCAACGGCAACCCATTTGTGTATTTAGAATGTGTTCTCGGCATATTCCACTGATATCTTGTACGTCCTGCGGCAGACACATTATGACACGCCCCCGATGATTGACCAATAAGTGCCGATGTTTCAACTGGCGTTGCCTTCCTTTGACCCTTAGGAGTCCCGTACATACGCCTGAAATGTATCGGTGACGCCAACTTCTACAATTTGGTTTACAGTGTTACCTTCAATTCCGAATTCGATACACTTTAATAAACATGACCAACTGTTATAATTCTATGTTATACAATATGCTGATGTAACCATTTAACTGACCAGAGGAATTATATCGGTCGCTGCAGAATCTGCTGTGTCCGATACAGACGTATAACAACATACAGCTAAACAACTTGCATTCTGAATGTGACATAATCGAGTACATATAATTAAAATCGCTAACATACGGTTAGCTGAAATGCATGGGTTACTGAGCGACGCAAACGAGACTAGTGGTTCCTTGTCAGCTACCAACGAACTGGGATGAATAGACCTACACATTGACGTCGGTTTATCGATCGCAAGGACGCTGTCTGTTCATTTAAATTCATGTTTGTTCAACCAGGTTATTCTGGTAAACCACCGGATCTCTTTAATGTCATTCGATGTAAATTGCTACTGCGTACCGAGATAATGCATATATATATATATATATATATATATATATATATATATATATATATATATATATATATATTTCTGCACTTCCATTGTGACATAACGGGTACTGTTCTGGAACGTTTTCAGCATTCTGCCAACAGCACACACGACGACGTATGCTATGAATCTACCCAGCTTCCTCGTCGTCTTTGGCTTCATACTGATCATTTCACCACTCCAAGGATGTAAGTACCATCATAGTCATGGTCCATTGCAAGTCACTTACGAGAATTTATATTATGTATGTATGTATATATGTATGTATGTATGTATGTATGTATGTATGTACGTATGTACGTATGTATGTATGTATGTATGTATGTATGTACGTATGTACGTATATAAGTACGTATGTATATTTGTATGTACGTATGTACGTATGTATATATGTATGTATGTATGTACGTATGTACGTATGTACGTATGTACGTATGTACGTATGTACGTATGTATGTATGTACGTACGTATGTGTGTATGTACGTACGTATGTACGTATGTACGTATGTATGTACGTATGTACGTACGTGTGTACGTATGTACGTATGTACGTATGTACGTATGTACGTATGTATGTTTGTATGTTTGTATGTATGTATGTATGTATGTATGTATGTATGTATGTATGTATGCATGTATGCATGTATGCATGTATGCATGTATGCATGTATGCATGTATGCATGTATGTATGTATATATGTATGAATGTATGTATGTATGTATGTATGTATGTATGTATGTACGTATGTATCTAGGTATGTATGTTTCTAGGTATGTATGTATCTAGGTATGTATGTATCTAGGCATGCATATATGAATGTATGCATATATGCATGTATGCATGTATGCATGTATGCATGTATGCATGTATGCATGTATGCATGTATGCATGTATGCATCTATGCATCTATGCATGTATGCATGTATGTATGTATGTAAATGGTTTTTAAGGCCTTTCACAAAGACAAGTTGTGCTTGTTTTCTAATTTATACGTATTATTATTTATAAGGATAAGGATACTTTTATTAGTTCCAACAGCATTGTAAGACAGCACAGTATTAAGATATACACACTAATATTGAAATGTAAAACATACAGTGCAAATTATAATAATAATAATAATTCCGTTTCTTAATACATCGCTTTTTAAGTAAGTAAATAACAATCAAATCGCTTCACATATTAAAATGGCGTGTTGATTAACTACTAAAATATAAATAAATTAAATTAATAAGTTAATATGAATTTTTTTTAATAACAATAAATAAATTAGGGTGTAAAAATACAATTTGAAACAATGACATTAGAAACCAATCAATATTATACAATAAAAATCAGTGTTGTTTAGCTGTGACAGCCATTGCTTGCATCAAGGCATGTAGGGTAGGCGAAATAGATGGTTTTAAGGTGTTTCCGGAAAGCCGCCAATGTTCCAACCGATCGCACACCCTTTGGCAAGCTATTCCACATATGTTGGCCTGTCACTACAAAGCTGTCCCATCCGATAGTTCTCTTAGACGCCGTCACCGCGAGAAGCGCTGCGCCACTCGCTGATCGCAATGCACGTGTGGGCGCGTTGCGTACTATCGCACATTTGAGGTAGTCCGTGGCTAAGCCATGCAGGATCTTAAATCTGTAAGTACATATCTTGAAGGTGATTCTCAATCTGATCGACAGCCAATGCAGTGATTGCAGAATCGGCGTGATATAATCTCGCCGACTGACGCGGTTGATGAGGCGAGCGGCCGAGTTCTGTGCTGGTTGAAGTCGGTTGGTCTGTCCATTGTTCAATCCACCGAGTAGAGCATTGCAGTAGTCGAGGCGACTTAGCACAAGACAGCGTACTGTAGCATGGCACGCGTCTCGCGTTAGCAGGTGACGAATTCTGCAGATCAACAGACGCAGATGGTAGTAGGCTGAAGAACAGTAGTTAGAGACAAGGCGGCCGGTCTAACTGCATGTGTCGGTCGAAGTAGCAGCCTATATTTCTCGCTGCATCTGCTGATTGCAAGGTAAGTCCATGTAGTTCCAAGCTGGAGCTGCCGTAAACACGTAGATTGTGCGGTGACTGCAGCACGATAAACTCAGTTTTGTTATTGTTGAATTTAAGTTGATGCATCAGCATCCTGGCTCTAATATCGGCGATGCACTGGATGAGCAGCTGTTTAGCGTTTTCCAGTTCGTCAGACACCATAGGATTATAGCTGACATATAGCTGGATGTCATCAGCGAATCGGTAGTAAAGCACATGATGTTTTGTGCAGATTTCAGCAATGGATGTCGTATATGCGTTGAACATCACTGATCCAAGTACTGAACACTGAGGTAGACGGTTATAGATGGGAATTGCGTTCAAAGAAGACGAACCAATCGTGCCACACTGAGATCTGCCTGACAAGTATGATCTAAACCAGTCAAGTGCCATATCGCCACTTGTTGGTTGGTAGGCGTGGCGCGTGTCCTTCAACAGAAAATGTTATTGTGTGGTGATCCGAAAACGTGTTGCTATGACAGCAGCGGGAGATGTGAGGATGGTGTCTTCTTCCCGGGCGATAACGGCATCCAGCGTGTGGCTGGAACGGTGCGTATGACCAGTCACATGCTCGACCAGTCCTGTCGATTCCAGAATGTTCGTTATTCGACTTATTCCCGGCGATAATGCGTCGTCAAAGTGAAAATTGAAATCGCCCAATATCAACAGTCGTCCTGGAATGATCGCAAGTTATGTTACGAGATCTTCGAATTCGTCCAGAAAGCCGGATATATTGGAAGATGGTGGCCTGTATATCAATACAAAGCAACACGATGGTTTGTCA
The DNA here is from genome assembly GCA_963995525.1 of Escarpia spicata. NCBI lineage: Eukaryota > Metazoa > Annelida > Polychaeta > Sabellida > Siboglinidae > Escarpia > Escarpia spicata. The sequence continues at coordinate 54,218,325 of OZ023210.1, read as the reverse complement.
CACGACAGTTGTAAAAGCTCGAAGTGACTCGGTGTCACGTGAGGTCTACGCACAACCAATTTCAGCGAATTTCTGTGCAGAACAACCAGACCACCGCGCCGTTTCAGCGTTCGGTTGAGTTTCTTAAACTCGATCCCCGTCAGTGTTAAATCGTTCACGATATCTTGATGCTCGTCTCGTAGCCAGGTCTCTGTGAAGAAGGAGATGTCGGCATCAGCGTCTAGTAATGTCTCGTCCACAACAGATACTTTGTTGCAGTTAGATTAAGTGTTCAAAACTAGTTTCAGTGATAAAATAAACATATATATTGTAGTACCAAAAAGACAGAAAACAGTTGCTGCTGGACGGGAGACTCCTAATAAAATCACAATTGGTCGCTATCATAGGAGTCACCCAAAAAAAAAAGATAAATTCTTATGGTTCTAATCCTATGTTGTATAAAGAAATATATAAATACAAAATAATGACATGTGATAAACCTTTTGTATTGCCTTTCTCTTACCTACTGTGGGTGATGATTGTTTTGTTGGTGTGTTTTGTGTGTCGTGTACGCATGTAGTCGTGTAAGCATGTGTGTCGTGTACGCGTGTAGTCGTGTCAGCATGTGTACAAGTATACATATTGAAACAGTTGCATTGTACTTTTATGGAATGTGCTGCAAACATTCACGATGTAATTAATTTAGTTGACATATGTAGCAATTTAACATAGTGCTCGTGACGTTATATTGTTGTAGCATATAGTGTTTGACGAAACGTGAGAATCCTCTCAAACTATGGATCACTATCTTATTTATCACTAAATTAGGGATATTATTAATAACATGTGGTAAATTATATTTAAGACACGTTTTGCAGTCATGTTTAATTCTGGATGTATATAGTTCAGTTGCTCTCCAAGTCTTTACGTGAATTGTATTTGCTTATTGTTATAATTCGCAATGTTTTCTTTTGGATTTTCATTAATCTGTTTCCTTGATATTCCCATGTCGTGATATACACTTATTTTATACTTTTTCTGCATTTTTTTCCAATTTAAGTTAGTGTCTAGAGGTAAACCTAAGAAGTTAACTCTTTCACTCTCTGAATATTTATGTTATCTATTGTGAGCAATAATCTTGTTGTAGGTTTGTTTGGCATTTGGAAGTTCATATATTTATATTTAGTTTTATTTAGTGACGACTTGTTAATTTTAAGTCACTCAAATATTTTGAAAAGTTCATAATTTACTACAAATTCTGTACTTTTGTTTTGTACTGTATCACTGAACAGTTTAATGGTGCTAAATAAAGTAATCTTATAAGAACATATTATAAATTTAAACACTTGGCTGGCTTGTGGGTAGTCATTTCATTGAAGGGTAGTCATTTAATTGAAGTTTGTTTGCTGTCATCCAAACGTTGATGTCAGCAATGCATGTTTCCAGCTGAGATAAGGCAACAGATGTGTCAGGGATCTTGAATGTTGTGTAGAGCTGCGTATCGTCAGCGTACATATGAAAAACCAAGCCATGTTGTCGGATTTTGCAAATCAGTTCACCAGCCGTGTATATGGTGAACAGTGACTGTCCCAAGACTGACCCTTGGGTGACACCGCATGTCAGCACCGACACGTTCGAGATGGCTTCTCCAATCTTAATAGTTTGTTTTCTGTTTTCGAGATACGAAGTAAACCAGTTTAGTGCTGTGCCCGAAAGGCAGATCTTCTTAGACAGACGTGACACAAGCACCTGGTGGTCAATCGTGTTAAAAGCAGCAGACAAGTCAAGGAGGTGTAGACAAGAGACATTCCGATTATCCGCAGATAAGAGTAAATCGTTCTGGATTCTCAGCAGTGCAGTCTCTGTACTGTGGCCCTTTCTGTATGCTGATTGATTCACTTCAAATAGGTTGTGCTGTGCCATGTGACTTGACAAACGTGACGACACCACCTTCTCAATTATTTAGGACAGGAAACTGAGATTAGATATCGGTCGGTAGCTTGTAAGATATTCGGTATCCAGGGATGGCTTCTTAAGAAGCGGAGTCACAAGTGCAGCTTTCAAGTTAGCCGACACATCTCCTGTGGCCAGCGATATGTTCACAATCCTGGTAATGACAGGAACAAGTGCGTCAAAGCAATTCTTCAGCATCCGTGTCGGCAGAGGATCGAGAGCGCAGGATCGAGGAGCAGATGATGTAATGATGTTTCTGACCTCATCCTCAGAGGCTGGCGACAGCCTGTCCAACGGATGACTTCCATCATGTTCATAAGTAGTGATCTGGGCATCACTTGTGCTCCCGCTCGGCGATTCTAGTGCACAGTGAATGCTTGCAGTTTTCTCTTGGAAGTAATTTTGGAAAACTTCAGCCAGAGCTTCTGGAGAGGCATGTGTTGGCAGTGGCGGGTCCACCCGAGTGTGCATCAATGTTTGCATAATGCTGTAAAGTTTCTTTTGGTTTGATCCAGCCTCAACAACCTTGTTGGAATAGTATCGATATTTGGCTTGATGAAGACAGTTATTTGCAACCGTGCACTGGTGTCTGAACATCTGGCGATGGATTTCAAGTTCAGACTTCCGGCATAGACGTTCATATTTCAGACGTGTCTGTATCTCCTTGCGTAACTCTTTGTTGTGCCATTTCACATCGGGTCGCACCGTGATCGTCTTCTGCCTTACGGGAGCATGTTTATCCAACAAGCTGCGCAAGATCGAGTCATACTGGCGAACGAGTCCATCCAAGTCATCAGCTGTAGTAATGTACAGTTCTGACTGAGAAATGTCTGCCTGCATTGCGCACGCACTTACATTGCGGTGTAATCTGTAGCTGACTCATTTCTTAGGAGCACAAGGTTTACAACCTTATATCTTGAATGTCACTGCAGAGTGGTCGGATATACCCGGATTCTCAACCACGATATCACCAATGATGTCTGCTTCGGATCGCGTGATTATTAGGTCTAGAGTGTGACCATGTGAATGTGTCTTTTCCATCACACGCTGATGCAGACCATGAGATTCTAGGATGTTGTGAAAGCGTACAGTCTTTGTATCATCCAACGAATCAACGTGTATGTTGAAATCTCCAACAATCACCAAGCAACTTTGTCGACACCCCTTTACACACTACTCCCTGTATCGTTTACTTAACACAAACTTGTTTCAGCAAATGTGGAAGACTATGCTGTAAAACACAATCCAAACATGGTGAGCATAAGAAAGCATAAATGTTATTATGTACTCCTACTTTGCAACATATCGACGGGATGATGTGCAATTGGATGTTCAAATCGATCGATTGCACAAATCCATTTGAAACATGTAGTGATGTACATATTCCCAGCAGAAGCCACACGGAACTAATGTGGCCAAACAAAGTCAGACATCTTCTTCACTACTGTGTCAGTTAACATATTGTCCTATTAATAGCACTGCTATGCATTTTGATACACAAAGCTATCAGATGCACACATCCATTTGAAGCACGAAGCAGGAACTTCCCAGTAGATGTCGCACAGAACAGAATGGGGCAGAACAAATAAGACACTATCTTATGTCAGGAGACTCATTATCCAATTAATGGCACTGTTAAGTAGAGCTCTTCAATTTCCTCTTTCCATCAGCTCAGCTATTTCCAATGTTCCTACAAATAAACAAAGTTGAATTTAGGAAACTGAGCCTAAATATGAGTTAACTAACTCAACACAGTGCAGATTAATTCAGTTTAGATAATGGATTATGGGGCTTATCACTTTATTATTATTAAGGGTAAATGGAAAAATAATACCAGAGAACCTTGTTATGTTGATTCAGGCAGACTAAAATCCCAATCCACTACGTTGGCCAACTTTTACTTTGCTTCTACATAATTACCTGTATGCATTGGTCATATACAGTGCACTCCAGACAACTCGAACTCACATAAATGAATTTTCGCTAAGTTAAGTCAATCTTGTCCTCGGTCCATGGCAAAGGTCCAAATAATAAACAAACAAATAAACAATGATAACTTTCTAGTTATCAGAAATTCCACTGATCAGTACTGTCATGGGTCCCTGGAGGTTTGATCTTATCCAGAGTGCACTGTATAGTTTCATCTATTCTTGCTTTAATAATTACTGTTGTATAAAATTATACATATGGGTCATTCTCGTGAAAAGTGTACAATATCGGTAAAGTAACATGTCAAAAAAAAATGTTTAATTTGTTTTTAGCGATTACTATTATTATCAAATGTGCTATTCACATAAAGCAGCGCAACTTGATCTGATCTATTATAGAATAAAATATATATATATTCATGGATAACATCTTATGTATACTGGAGTGCAGATCTGCTGGTTTTCAAAGTTCGTGCATCTCAAAATGCCGTGGCAACACGGTATTGTGCACTTTTTAACAAACCTAAAAAGTTTACATTGAATGATGACATGCCAGCCAGGTTTTTCCAACAGTCGTACATGTAGCATTACAGACAGTCTGTGAACGTATGAATCTCACATTTTCATGTTTCGGATCAAATAAATGGGGAAACGGGGACTTTTCAAAAACGGCTGATTCGAGTTTAGAAAGGAAAAACCTGTAGACACATATACCCAAAGGGGTGTCACTCCGGTTCAGTGCCGGTTCCTCGTCGTTTGAAGCACTCGTCCTGTTTTGATCTGACCTGGTGCACCGTCATGTTAGTGTATTTGTACAAATTACCACTGTATGTCCAACAGTCTGAAATGTGTCCATCTTTTTTAAGTTTCCTGAGTTCATATAGAAGTTGGGAACAATAAATGGTTAAGTCGTCGTGGATGTCAATTCGGTCTTTAGGCACTGAGACTGCGTTGCGCGCTTTTAGATTCACTCGTGCTTTGTAGACCGTGTCAATGCGCCTCGGTGATACGTTTTCCTATTCTGTGTTCTCTTTCGATCTCACATGATTGCAATGGCGGAGAAAGTCTCGTTTGTTCGTTTACAATGTTCACGATGGTGTTTTCAATGTCGTACCCTTCCACTGCCTCGGAAATTCCATGAAACCGGAGGTTTGCCATTCTGGTGTATTGTTCTTTGTTATCATTTTCTATTTCTACAGATGCAATTCTTGTTTCGAGTTGTTTGATTTGTTTGTACTTTTCCTCAACAAGTTGTTTCAGTTGGTCAGTTTTAGCTGTTAGTGAAACGAGTTAGTTTGCAATTTCTAGAGTGAATAGTGCCCGTTTTAATGTCTTTAGAACCTCGTCGTCACTGAGAATTTCAATGAAAATCAGTTTGAGTTTATCTGAGTCCATATCTTGAGAGCTGTCTTTTTGCGGTTTACAGGCATTGTGATGATTTGTGGCACTGTTACCTTAATAGCATGTCTCACTTTGCCACACCCAAGAGAGTCGCGTCAGTCCTCATTCCTGAGTCACAAATACTACAGTCTTTGTGTTCTGAAGTATATCTCCACCTAGTAGCGTCAACAGCAGTATTGTCTCCCACACCAAACGCCCGATGTTATCTACCAGTGCATGGTCTGAGGTCGGCGGCGCTTTCGTGTACCTGGTGTGACCAGCGGTCTCGCATGGTTAATCACGACACGTGTAAGATTACAAATGCTCTCTTGTAAAGATACAAATGTACAAACCAGCGATTCTGGCAACCACGAACATTCGCTACACCTTCACGAAGACACCAATGCAAGGTCGGAACCAAAGACAGACTAGAAACTGCGTAATTTCGAGGATCGGACGAGCACCCGTTTTCAGTCTAATATGGCCGTATATCACGGGTGGCCCACCAAATTCAGTTGTGGCTTTTTTACTGTCTTACACGTTCAGTTAACTGTCCTGTTGCTGAACCATTCGACCTGTTGGAATCAGAATAAATACAATCTTGGCTTTAAGTAGAGCATCTGGTTTTCACGGACATATTTTCAATATATGGCAAGAGACAAATCTAGCGTGTCATTGTTCAGCACAAAATTCCTCTGGGTATGTGGATTATGTGTGCTAAATGTCATGTACAGCGCATTATCCATGCGCCACATAAATTTAGTTTTGAAAGAAATGGTAACAAAACGGATTTATTTAAACGACATTATTCTAGGTTCGCACAAGAAAAAAAACATGGTGGTCGATCGTATTGTTGTTGTGGCTGAATAAAAAACATCTTTAAAAAGTTTAGCATTTCGGATGTAGCCAATCGAATAACCCTCATACGTATTTACATCTGAAGCTGTAGTGAACTTTATTAGTAAATGACGGACATTTTAAAAATCAGTATGGCCACTTTTGGGCAACTCTTTAAGATTGTCAGGAAGTTTTTAACATCCTTGGAAGTGTAATATGTTGTGCCCACGGGATGTTTGTTAGTCTGTTGATTTCGAAAGACTACCTTTTATGTGATCGAACGCGATTAGTAGTTAGTCAACGCTCGGATTCCAAAGTGACCGTGTCAAATTGTGCAAACTTAACTTGACTTGTCTCTTCAGTGTATACATTGTCCTCCTTACAATAACCACAGGCTATGTGTATACGTCCCATCACAGTTGTCGTTGTACAATGATAACATTGTATTGATGCTTCACGTGTAAGTCACCTGCTGTTTGTTCTTCTGTCCTGTCAAATGATTCACTATACCTTTCGCAAGCAATGTTTGTGACATTTCTCTAAACCTTTACACATAGTCTGTACGGTGTCCGTGTCTCAGCTCCAGAGAGAAGAGCGGGGTGTAGCTTTGTAGAACCTTAGTTTAATCTGATCTGATGTATCGATTATCTAAAACATCAGTCCTTAAGCATCTGAAAGCAAATCTTGAATATTGTAGTCGGTATATTAAGCAATATATATCAGCTTTCTCGGAGAGTACACTTCTTAGACACAAGAAGAAAATATAAGTTATACGTAAGTTCAGTAGTTCAATATTTCAAGATTTGCGCTTACTTGCGATAGCTGCATTGTTGGCCAGTGTCCTCATCCTGCCTCATTAATTTTGGTAACTTAATTATAATTTTAGGCAGGAAAGGAGGGGCTGACAGACAGCCCGGTGCACCAGGCGCAACTGGTCCACGTGGGTCTCGTGGAGACACGGGTAAGTGTTTGTTTACGCTGCACTGTTGCTCTTAACAACAGTTTCTCGTCTATTGTCTCCAAACACTCAAGTATCAATTTGCAAAATCTCTACGTTGAAGATGTTATTGAACAGGCTGCTTTGAATTGTGCGTTCACTGGGGGAATTGTTTGTAATCAAGATGCTAACATTGCAGTAGAACGCCGATAAGTAAGAGCGATGAAGTATTTTGTATATTGCTCAATGGCCTTGTGGAGTATTAATTTGAGTATTGTGTACATGTTTTATTACATTGTGTAATTATTTTAAGGAAACGAAGTTATTACCGTACTGATTTGTTTTCCGTACTTTTGCACATTGCAGGCCCGATGGGCCACACTGGGCCCCAGGGCATAAAAGGCAAATCAGGAGTAACAGGAGCACTTGGACAACGAGGACCACTAGGACCACGAGGACCAATAGGACCATTAGGACCAGTTGGACCACGAGGACTAATAGGACCACTAGGACCACGAGGACCATCAGGACCAATTGGACCGATAGGACCAATAGGACCACCAGGATCACGAGGACCAATGGGCAGAGATGGTAGAGATGGCGGAGAGCCTGCAACCACAGGTGAACATGATTTATAAACGGATGGATGGATGAATGGATATACGGACGGACGGACGAATGGACGGATGGATGGGTGGATGGATGGAAGGATGAATGGATGGATAGATAATATTATTAGATATATACATCTAAACAGTTGAGTTGTTGCTTCGCTGGGTGTGGCCTGCGAGGTAGGAGCCATGTCGTAATAAGTGAGGGCACATCCGTACATGCCGCGACGCGGTAGCGTTCATCACTAGGTGGCATTTTGGTTCCTAAAACATTCAATGGTGGTCTTTTTATTGTCTTTATTAAGACAACATATATCCCTCCTAAAAATCTCCTCACAATCTATACCCGATTAACTGTCACCAAAATAAGGTGATTAACACCTGGCCATCACCAAACCAAAAGGAGCGGGTCATTGTTACACATGACTAACCAACTAATTGATGCTAAAATCAAAGTGGTCAGTGAGTGATTGAGTGAGTGAGTGAGTGAGTGGGTGGGTGGGTGGGTGGGTGGGTGAGTGGGTGAGTGAGTGAGTGAGTGAGTGAGTGAGTGAGTGAGTGAGTGAGTGAGTGAGTGAGTGAGTGAGTGAGTGAGTGAGTGAGTGAGTGAGTGAGTGAGTGAGTGAGTGAGTGAGTGAGTGAGTGAGTGAGTGAGTGAGTGAGTGAGTGAGTGAGTGAGTGAGTGAGTGAGTGAGTGAGTGAGTGAGTGAGTGAGTGAGTGAGTGAGTGAGTGAGTGAGTGAGTGAGTGAGTGAGTGAGTGAGTGAGTGAGTGAGTGAGTGAGTGAGTGAGTGAGTGAGTGAGTGAGTGAGTGAGTGAGTGAGTGAGTGAGTGAGTGAGTGAGTGAGTGAGTGAGTGAGTGAGTGAGTGAGTGAGTGAGTGAGTGAGTGAGTGAGTGAGTGAGTGAGTGAGTGAGTGAGTGAGTGAGTGAGTGAGTGAGTGAGTGAGTGAGTGAGTGAGTGATTGGGTGCATGCGTGAGTGAGTTTTTGTGTGTGCGTTTTCGCTCGCACGTCTGAGCGCGGTTGTGTGTGTGTTTGCGTGTATGCGTGTGTGCGTGTGTGCGTGTGTGCGTGTGTGCGTGTGTGCGTGTGTGCGTGTGTGCGTGTGTGCGAGTGTGCGTGTGTGCGTGTGTGCGTGTGTGCGTGTGTGCGTGTGTGCGTGTGTGCGTGTGTGCGTGTGTGCCTGTGTGCCTGTGTGCGTGTGTGTATGTATGTATGTTTGTAGTAATAGTATGTATGTATATATGTATGTATGTATCGATGTACGTATCGATGATTGTATGAATTTATGTATGTATGTATGTATGTATATATGTATGTATGTATGTATGTATTTGCCTATGTACTTACGTACTTAAGCTTGTACACAGTTATGTACTTTTGCATGCTTCTATACACACACGTATACCAATGTGCACATGTGTATATGGATGTAAGCGTAACTCTACGAATGTATACGTATGTATACTTATGCGTTTATGCACGTATAATCGTATGTATGTAAATATGCACACATGGTGTTATATATATATATATATATATATACATACATACATTTATATATATATTTATACTTATGTAAATCGTTGCGGAAGTATGTATAACACACGCGTCAATATATATACATACATATCCCAACATAATCCACTGTTACATTGACGTACTATTTAAATTGTTTGTAGGAACCTACGTAGGGATTTCCTTTGGTACACAGATCTTTGGTTTCCTCGTTGTTGCTTTAGCAGTCTACGCCTACCGGAAGTACCCCTGTTGGTGAGTGTCGAAACGCGTAACTTTTAATGTTGTTATCTGGCTACAAAAGGAGAACATGAGCCTAGAACAGGGCACCCTCTACCACATAGGATTGACCTGCCGGAGATATTGCCTATGGCCTACAGTTCCCTGTTGAATCGGATGCCAGTTATGCAAATGTGTTTTTGGTTTGTGGGTCATGCTAAGTAATGACCATTGGAAGAAATATGTTTTGAGCGTTTTGCCGATATTTTGGAATTATATACGCATTATACAGATTATTTAAGAATATCATACATGCAAATACACAATTATGTTCTGCGAACTGTTATTATGTAATTTACGTTCAATTAATCAAAACTATGGATAATTAACATACACGAGATTGCAGTTAAGTACTTAGCTCGTATTACCTGATAATTCGTAATATCTACATTGGTACATGTATATAAATACTCGTTATGTTAAAACTGTTTTTTTTCACAATCGTTTGTTTGGTGACTCATAGTCCAACGTATTATATTGTGACATTGTTAAAAAGTGTACTTATTGACACAAATTAAAGTAGTTGGAATATTTTATTTATTGACAGACATTGAAGAAATTGGAATACATTAAATGTCGACATTCCCAGTAATAATAATAATTATAATTTGCGGTAGAGAAATGTTGCGAGATCAAATTCATTTACTACAAAAACATATATGCTATAGTAGATTGATTTATGCCTCTTAAATTTAATAGGTATGCTACCATTGTTGCTATATCATTATATTTGACAACTGACATTACACACCAAAATGGTGTGTGTGAGCCCATTATGGCCTCATAAATCTGAGGGATGTATGAGGGCTTAAAGAAAGCTTCTGAAGCCCTCATATATATCATTTACAATAATATTTATTTATGTTGCCTTTTGAGTCACGGTTTAAAACCATTTTACTACATACACCAATGGTTTAATTATTTCCATAGAAATTGAAAAAAATACCATATTTGTTACATGCCTCATGTAACACATATGGTCTCCAGGTACGATGAAAGTGATTTCCCAGGATGGCATGGATGTCCTCTGTTGTAGAGGTACCTAAATATTACCTTTTCTGTACATCTATCAGACTGTTAGCTGTACGGACCATTCTCGCGAAATTTGTACGGTAACGGTAAAGTGATATGTCCAAAATAAATGTTTAATTTGTATGCATTTTTTTCATATGGTGGCTTCTCATTACAGCAGCCAGATCATAACAAATATAAAACATGCATGCATGCATTCATGCGTGATGCTTGGGTGTGTTGTGCGTGCCTGCGTGTGCGTGCTTGTAATTAATTAATTCATGCTAATATAAATGTGGTCAGTGAGTGAGTGAGTGAGTGAGTGAGTGAGTGAGTGTGTTTGTGTTTGTGTGTGTGTGTGTGTGTGTGTGTGTGTGTGTGTGTGTGTGTGTGTGTGTGTGTGTGTGTGTGTGTGTGTGTGTGTGTGTGTGTGTGTGCGTGGGCGTGGGCGTGCTTTTGTATGTGTGTTTACATTCTCCGATGACTGGCTAGCACAAAATGAGGAGCACCCTTTGTCGTTCTTCAAGAATCGACAATCTTACTTGCTTTTGCACCAGCCTGATATTGTTCGCTGGAAAACAACAGCTTTCGCCTGCATGGTTGTAACGTACATCCACCGTGTTATATAAATTGATTCTATTATGTTATATTATATAACCATATTAATAAGGATTAATACGTAGAATAATAATTAGTTAGCCAGACCACCTGTGTATACATTCTGTTGATTCGCGGTGGCCGCATGAAGATGTGATTAGCTTTCAGATAATACGATGGTCGTAGGTCATCCATTAATTAATGAATTAGACCTCTGAACGGAAACTGCAGACGTGTTCTGTATACTTGACTACCAACAGAGTGGAATCTGACGGTTCTGTATGAATAGAAATGCATTTTCGGACTAGGGTTCATTCATGATTCAGAAACTGAGATTCTCTCAGATTTTACTCTGTACGTATTTGCTGAGGCGATGCTTAAAGACAGTATACCTACGCTGTAGGACGAACCTTCTGTGTTATCTATATTTTATGGGTCAACCTTGTATGTACCCAAAAGGTGTTAGCGCAGCATAGTGAACTAAGTAGGCATGTAAGGTTATCACCCGGGGTACCAACAAGTTGTCTTGGGGACTGCCTCGATTATATCGATGGTGAAGAGGACATGGTGGCGGGATCACTCCGCTCTTCACCAACGGACTTTATTTATTGACACACATTGAAGAAATTGGAATACATTAAATGTCGACATTCCCAGTAATAATAATAATTATAATTTGCGGTAGAGAAATGTTGCGAGATCAAATTCATTTACTACAAAAACATATATGCTATAGTAGATTGATTTATGCCTCTTAAATTTAATAGGTATGCTACCATTGTTGCTATATCATTATATTTGACAACTGACATTACACACCAAAATGGTGTGTGTGAGCCCATTATGGCCTCATAAATCTGAGGGATGTATGAGGGCTTAAAGAAAGCTTCTGAAGCCCTCATATATATCATTTACAATAATATTTATTTATGTTGCCTTTTGAGTCACGGTTTAAAACCATTTTACTACATACACCAATGGTTTAATTATTTCCATAGAAATTGAAAAAAATACCATATTTGTTACATGCCTCATGTAACACATATGGTCTCCAGGTACGATGAAAGTGATTTCCCAGGATGGCATGGATGTCCTCTGTTGTAGAGGTACCTAAATATTACCTTTTCTGTACATCTATCAGACTGTTAGCTGTACGGACCATTCTCGCGAAATTTGTACGGTAACGGTAAAGTGATATGTCCAAAATAAATGTTTAATTTGTATGCATTTTTTTCATATGGTGGCTTCTCATTACAGCAGCCAGATCATAACAAATATAAAACATGCATGCATGCATTCATGCGTGATGCTTGGGTGTGTTGTGCGTGCCTGCGTGTGCGTGCTTGTAATTAATTAATTCATGCTAATATAAATGTGGTCAGTGAGTGAGTGAGTGAGTGAGTGAGTGTGTTTGTGTGTGTGTGTGTGTGTGTGTGTGTGTGTGTGTGTGTGTGTGTGTGTGTGTGTGTGTGTGTGTGTGTGTGTGTGTGTGTGTGTGTGTGTGTGTGTGCGTGGGCGTGGGCGTGCTTTTGTATGTGTGTTTACATTCTCCGATGACTGGCTAGCACAAAATGAGGAGCACCCTTTGTCGTTCTTCAAGAATCGACAATCTTACTTGCTTTTGCACCAGCCTGATATTGTTCGCTGGAAAACAACAGCTTTCGCCTGCATGGTTGTAACGTACATCCACCGTGTTATATAAATTGATTCTATTATGTTATATTATATAACCATATTAATAAGGATTAATACGTAGAATAATAATTAGTTAGCCAGACCACCTGTGTATACATTCTGTTGATTCGCGGTGGCCGCATGAAGATGTGATTAGCTTTCAGATAATACGATGGTCGTAGGTCATCCATTAATTAATGAATTAGACCTCTGAACGGAAACTGCAGACGTGTTCTGTATACGTGACTACCAACAGAGTGGAATCTGACGGTTCTGTATGAATAGAAATGCATTTTCGGACTAGGGTTCATTCATGATTCAGAAACTGAGATTCTCTCAGATTTTACTCTGTACGTATTTGCTGAGGCGATGCTTAAAGACAGTATACCTACGCTGTAGGACGAACCTTCTGTGTTATCTATATTTTATGGGTCAACCTTGTATGTACCCAAAAGGTGTTAGCATGTAAGGTTATCACCCGGGGTACCAACAAGTTGTCTTGGGGACTGCCTCGATTATATCGATGGTGAAGAGGACATGGTGGCGGGATCACTCCGCTCTTCACCAACGGACTTGCTGCCGGTTGCTGCTGAGATAACGCCTCCTGACATCCTTTGAAACAAGCAATTGTCTTGCTCGTCTTGCTGACCATTTCGTCAACACACACTACACACCACGGTCGCGACGTCTGCACCTTGTCGAAAACGACTGCGATATAGACACCCCTTCTCGGAACACGCCCGGTGCACCAGCAACTGTGCTACTGAGAAAAAACAGCATCGCGTGTTCAAACAAAACGTCGACTGTAACGGAATATCCCTAATGTCCATTATGTCACATCAAAACAACCAACTGAATATGACTTCAGCCGACGCTCCGTTGTGGGCCTCTGCCATGTAAGAACTATATACGGCTTGTTCAAACACATTATGAACCGAGATAGGGCTGGCACCATCAGCCTCGTGTGAATGCGATGGTGATAGATAATCCGCTCATCACGTCACCAGTCAGTGACTGCAATACGCATGGAAATGCAACGAGACCTGATCGACTTAGGCAAATCTTACTTATATACATAAGTATCTACACAGTTACACGAGGTAATGCTAGGAAATAGAATATTTCAGTTTCGCGGTAGCTGGGACTAAGCTTTTTCAAGACGTATTAAGCGAATGGTATTTATGCAGAGCAACAACGCAAGTCCAGTGTAGATTGAAATAGGCCAACTTAATGACATTTACTTTTATTAAGTAACAAAGATTATGTATCCATCAACACAATAATCGAATCACATATTCACAGCAAGCATGCCGGCCCCAATTGTATTGCTACGGCATATCTACAATTCACCGACCTATTAATAGTCTCACTAATAGTTATAACAACATACTTTTATTGTCTCCGGCAGCTACCTGCTACAACTACTACCTATATCCCTACTGGCTAGTATTTACCATTCACACCGTATCGGTGGGAGTTACTACGCTTTCTTGCAAACAGATATGCCCCTATTTTATTTACCGCACTAAAAACCCTGTGTACACCACTGAAATTCAGCGGAGAGGAAAAAGCCTAAGCAAAACCTCGTGTACCCATTTGTACCAGGGAAAAGCGTCAAAAAACTATATTTTATTTAGTCAGACTTCTGCTATAAATTATGCAGCCATACATAGATACATGTGTAGTACAGGGAGGAGGGTGGGCTAAACAACTGCTTATTAAACTATCAATCTGCTTAACAATCCACATAACAATCAAACACTTAACAATGAAATTACAAGCCAAGATCTCGCAAGCAGATCACATCCATCTGCAAACATTAACTCGGCTGTGCGCATCACGTGGCGCTAGGCATCACTCCGCGCATGGCAGTAACACGGTTATTCATACGCACATGCTAGTGCTGGCCTAATCCACCAGGGGATGCAGCTACCACGTTAAATTATGCCCGCTGTCACAATTCGCTGTATCCCTGCATCCTCTGTATATTCCTTACGTTGCTACTGCCGCATAAATTATTGTTTGCGCCATTGCATGTCACACATATACGTTTATGCTGAGCAACACCATTTTGGGATAATGTGAGATTTAGTGTCATACGCGCTACAAATGATTATGAAAGACACGACGATTTACTGACGCAAACTATTTCACGCCATAATTTTCGTTCACTATTCTTTTAGGTTGAATTCTTCAACGTGGTCCTATAGTGAGGAAGAAGAGGTGATAAAGAACCTGGTATAATCAGCAGCGCCCTTTGGCTCGCGAAGATGACCCACATCGGTACAGTACGCACCAAAAGCTAAAGTGCCAAGTGATTAGGTACTTCAATGTACTGACACAACTTATCATATTCACGTTTGTATATTCGTATAATTATATGTTACACTGGGACATTTCCAAGAGGTGCCAACAGTACCTCGTTCTGGCAGAACATATCGTTGTTCCTGTGGTACCGCTTCTTGTGGTACCGCTTCTTGGATGAAACATCCCGCTTTTTACAATAACCAAAAATAAATCATATTAATGGAAGAACGATAGAGTTGTTGATTTTTGTATATGAGATCATTCTAGGTATTTTTCGTGCGTACATTCGTCGCGAAAAGAGAACGGAACATAAAAGGGGCTACCATAACAAAACTGTCTAAAACGGACGTAAATTAAGTGGATGAGGCTATGTTTTGCTTTTTGTGCATCTGGCTCGCTTTTTATAAGCACTTACCTGCTCTTCCATGAGTAGATGTTGACATACATTGACAAGATTGAAAATATACAGAAGACAATTGAAAATAATTTTATTTATCCCCTGCCGATGCTTATACCTTCCTAATGATACACAATGGCAGAAACCTGAGCTTGTTTGCTACAGGAACACACAAAGAGTAAGTGTCGATAAAGGTCATTTAATAATTGTACTAACAACGTAACAATATACAATGAGAATATAGCTTAGCAGCCAGCACATAAATGGTCATCAAGAAAATACAATACATATGTATCAAATGCTTAACTGCGTATACAAAGTTGCTCATTGCAAAACAATTATTAAATGACAAAAGTAGAAGTAGCAAAGGTAATAGAGGCCCCACCCCCCACCCCAAGGCTTCTGCGAAAGAATTCTGCTGAATAAGTAATGCGAAATATCCCGCAATAGTAACTATGCTTGGAAACATACGGCGTGATCCAGTAATACAAATGACCACTCCACAAGTTACAAAATGGTTGTCAGTCATACTGCACCAATCAATAATACGGCTCTTGCTAATCACTACCACAAATGAGAATACATAAGGTGCCAGGGTGAAATCGGTCGTGCTACCCAAATGCAGTCGTAGACGATGGAAGCCAGCCGTGCTGCAACAAACACCGCCCACAGTAAATGCAAGGTAGTATGTAATAATTACATAACTATTCTTGGATAAGGAAAAACTTGTTAACGGACACATTGCTGCATACGATGGGCGTCAGTCATACTGTAACGTCCACAGCCTGGAACAACAGTCCCGGACTGAATAAACATATTTACCAATGATTTAGTGATAATAAAGGAGGCATACCCCCGTATATGCTGGATGCCAACCTTGCTGCAACACCCATCGTAGACAGAAATGCACCTGATCACTCAGGGTCTGTTCATCCGGAGCATGGGGGTACGAATATAGCGTTTGAAGGCTGTTGATTTTCATCTGCCCATTGATTGGATCTGAGTTTCACTCATTCCCGTATCTGCAGCTGTGGTAGCTGTCTCGATTCTAAAGCTGTGCGCATTATATTTAGTCGAGTCTAAGTCCGCCAATTTCAAAGCTTTAGTTAGATAAGGCAACAGTAATTACGGGATACCGGTGAAGCATTCGCAAAAGCAAACAGTGGGCCTTTAAATGTGCCCCGAATCTTTAAAAATCGAGATAGCGCTTGTATTGGACAATAGTCATCGTTAGTCTGTGAAATAGGTAAAGTGACTGGTCGCCCAGAAGCGTTGTGTTTAAACTGCGACATGACTAATACAATGCCTGTGTTACAAATGGTCACGTCTGCCAATTGAATTATGCAGTCAGCACTGGTACAAGAATGGACGGTTATTTCCCCTATTCGGAGAAATGAATGAAATGCCAATAAAAACATGCTTTGCAACATACGTCGCAAATAGGCAGATGAGACAATAATTTGTGATGCATCAACAGTTTTGTGAAGGATAGCCGGACTAATTGGGAGACGAGTGTCGGGTTTACCTGACTGCTTCTGCGCTCCAGCTAATAACTTTTTGATAACAAAAGCTGGGTTGGATCAACTTTACCAGCCAATTTATGAATGTATCATATGGCTGACATATAGGTCATCAATGTTGCTGGGCATATTTCTTAGAGTGCAGACTGGCTATAAATTCTGTTAAAACACACTTGTAGGGTAAGGAGGGTAAGGGATAGTACCTCACGGTGAATGACAGCCACGTCCCACACAGGACGGTCAGGATCCTATTTGTTCCCTCCTCCTTGTCTAGCTCACATATGGCTCCTAGTGTCTACATGTGTACCGCAGCGCCACACCCCGGGCAACGGCTTTGCCTGACCGGCCAAACTATGTGAGTGCCTTTCCGAAGGGTTGTCCCCCCTGTTAGTACACACATCTGTCGGCGGAGTAGACGGATGAATCCCCAGAGGTCAACGGCTACGAAGGCGGGAGATGGAAAGGCCTGGTGAAAGGCCAAGGGCGCATCAGGGATTTAGAATGATAAGCGGCCAGAACCGTCCAGAAAGCAATGGCAAACTACTGGAATGTACACTGCCGAAAACCCAGATGAAATAATGATTGCAAACAGAAACGATATGGGACTCGGTGGTGTGTCCCCCAAGCCAGAAGAGTACCCAACGGCTATTGGGGAAGAGCCAGAAGCAACTGGGAGTACTACTCAAGCTGATGAAGGCAATTTGTTCGACTGTGCGGAGAAGGGAAAGAAGTTCAGTGGATGGCTAAAAGACAAAACGAGACTAGCAACTTGGAATGTCCGCAGCATGGCGGCTGGAAAAATTATGTTATAGAAGAAGCAAAACAAAACAATATAAGTGTCCTAGGAATAGCAGAACACAGATGGGCGGGACAAGGTCATTTTACACCACACGCAGGAGGAAAATTCATATACTCCGGACAAGCAAAGGCAGGACATGGAGGCGTAGCAATATATCTGAGTAAACAAATAGCAACTACAGTACTTGGGTACAAACCAGTAAATGACAGAATTCTGAGCATAAGGTTACAAGGAAAAGTGAAGAATATAAAAATAATACAAGTCTATGCGCCGACATCAACAACAAAAGAGGAAGAAATAGAAGCTTTTTATACTAATTTGCAAGGTGAGATAGACGAATTCAAGAAATCGTACATCACCATTGTCATGGGTGATTTTAACGCCAAAGTAGGACAAAGACAAGACGAGATAGAACGAGGAATAATCGGGAAATTTGGATTAGGAGAGAGAAACGAAAGGGGAGAACGACTTGTTGAGTTCGCCATCGCTAATAACCTCACAATCGTAAATACCAATTTCTCAAATCACCCTAGAAGAATCTACACGTGGACATCGTGAGATGGAAAGCCTAGAAATCAGATAGACTACATCATGATACAAAAGAGATGGATATCAGCAATAAGAGGTGCAAGAACACTACCAGGAGCAGACTCTGGATCTGATCATGAACTACTGATGGCAGAGATGAAACTTAAGTTGAAAGTAAAAAAAGGAGTGACAACAACACAGAGATATGATGTAGAAAATCTGACAGACGAATATACAGCACCTGTGAAGAATCGATTTTCAACTTTACTGAAAATGACAGAACAGAAAGAACCAGAAGAAATTGCAAATTATATCAAGACAATTTTCCGAGAAGAAGCGGAAAAACACCTACGGAAGAAAAATAGGAAACACCAACCCTGGATAAGTATAAAGACCTTAAAGAAAATAGTAGAAAGGAAAGAGCTTAAGAAACGCAAAAACGAGGAATCGATCAGATTAAGGTATGATGAGATGAACAAATTAATCAAAAAACTGTGCAAATGGGACAAACAAAAGTATACAGAAGCCAAGTGTAAGAAAATAGAGGACTGTGTGGCAGAAAACTGAAACCAAGAAATGTTTAAAGAAATAAAGAACATGACAGGTAAATTCCAGCCCAGACTCGGTGTCATCAAAGATACAAATGGGAAAACTCTGACTGATGCAGAAGACATAGCCAAAAGATGGAAAGAATATTGTGAAAATATCTACGCACAACGACCCCCTGATATGGGAAACGAAGACCAAGACGAGGACGATTTTGAACCATTAAGAGATGAGGTGAAATGGGCCATTAATAGTCTAAAAGATGGGAAAAGCCCTGGGTGCGACAAAATACAGGCAGAAATGAAAAATCAGCGGAAGAAGAAGGAATAGACATATACCATGCACTGTGTAAGAAAATATGGAAGAGTGGAAAAAGGCCAGACGATTGGAAGAAATCAATACACATCCCACTACCAAAGAAAGACCTACAGCTATGCTCCAACTACAGAACCATATCACTAATTAGCCATGCAAGCAAACTATTGCTGAAAATCATAATGAAAAGAATGCAAGATAAAATGGAAATGAAAGTGAGCAGTACACAGGCAGACTTCAGAAAAACAGAGGCACAAGGGACCACATAATCAATCTGAGAATGTTGATTCAGAAATTCAGAGAGATAAATAATGATCTAAGAATATGCTTCATCGACTGTTCCAAGGCTTTCGACTGCGTGAATCATCAGATGATGTGGAAAACGAACGCTCAGTGACATGAACTTCCACAAGAAGATAATCGCCCTCTTGAAATCACAACAACCAACCAACAAGCAGTAGTCAGGCTGGAAAAAAACTACAGAAACTTTTACAGTGGGAAAAGGAGTAAGACAAGGGTGTTTTGTATTACCATACCTATTAAATCTCTACACAGAAGACATAATGAGAGATGTAGAATTAGATGACAGAAGTACAAGATACGATGAAGTGAATATTCATGGACATCAGAGACTTACGATACGCAGACGATACCGCACTCCTGTCTACTACAACAATCGGCCTAACAAACCTAATTATGTCTGTAAAAGAACACAGTGAGAAAAAGGGCTTGTTACTTAATGTAAAGAAAACAAAGATCATGGACACTGACAAATGCATTGACAAAACAGAAATTACAATAAACGGGGAGCAAGTTGAAAATATGAACCACTACGAATACCTTGGAGCAAGACTACAAGGAGACGGCAAGACATCATCAGAGATCAGAAGAAGAATAGCCATAGCAACGCAGAAACTAAATAATCTAAAAAATGTATGGAAAGGACAAAACAAACCAACAAAGATAAGAATGTTAAAAACGTGCGTTTTCCCATCAGCTCTATACGGGAACGAAACGTGGACACTGAACAAAGAAGACATGAGAAGAATACAAGCGTTTGAGATTAAATGTTACAGAAAAGTCCTATGAGTGCCATGGATAACAAGAACAACCAATCCAGAGATTCTTGAAAAATTAGACATAAAAAACTGTCAACTAGTGAATAGAATAAAAGGAATAAAACTGAGTTATTTTGGCCACATCAAAAGACATAATTCCTTAGAGAATACAGTCCTAGAAGGCAAAGTGGAGGGAAAGAGAGGAAGGGGGAGACCAATGAGAAGATGGGAGCAGGACATCAGCGACTGATTGGAAGACGACATCGTGAGAGCAGGGAGACGAACGGCAGACAGATCAGCGTATCGTGGGTGCACCTGGGCAGCTACGTCTCGCAGAGATATGCTGAACTGAAGAAGAAGTACGCAAGGAAAACTGGATAAGATGGAAAGTGCGTCTTGATAAAATCGGTGTAAGATAAAATTGCTCTTCTATATGCTTGTTTCGTGCCGATTGATAAGGCTGGATTGAGAAGACCAGTCATCACTGGTGCCAAGGCTGTGATGACGCTGGCAGTTCTGTTGGGTGCAAATGGAGCCATGGTGCCATCTGTCGTGCTGCACTCTTCTGAAATCGCGACAGCTTGTCAGCAATGACATTAGATGTGCTTGGAATGTGCTTGGATTTAAAATAAATATTAAATTTAAGTGCAGTAACCACCAGTCGCCTGACTAACCGCATCAAGTGAGGATTCTTAGCTGTATGTCTGTTGATCACCTCCACAACAGAGACGAGTGCGTGAGACGGCCATAACACCCCTATTCTTTAATACCCACTGGAGGGCGCAAGACAACCTTTCAAAGATCCTGCTTGATTCCGCACAACCCATTGGTAAACAGCGATCATAGAAAAAGCTATTCTCCCAGGTAAAACCGAATAAATGGTAACATGACGGGTGAATGGGGATGATGCGGAATGCATCTTCAATGTCGGTCTTGCCTATCAATGCACCGCGAGCAAACTGAGTCAACAGACGTATAACGTGATCTAACGTTTCATAACGAACTGTGGTGAATTCCTTTTGGGTGTGATCATTGATGGAATATCCCTCTGGATAGGACAGGTTATGAATAATTCTATAAGCATTAGGCTCTTTCTTGGGAACCACACCCAACGGGGATGACTGATAATGATTAAATGGGGGCGATGGGAATGGACCTGCAATACGAAATGTGAAAGCTCTTTTGACAGTTTTCTTTCCACTACTTACTTATGTTGTAAGACTGAAGGGTATTATTTGCAGAACAAAGAGATGGTGTACCGAAATAACGTATATTAAATCTATAGGTGACGCCATCTACGATAAATTGCGATTCTACCTGGTTGTAACCGATTAGAGCCCGTTTCAAATGTTCAGGGCTTACTGTTGTGGGTAGGGGTATGTTTGCGGCACAAACTGGCAGGGTGGGGTAACTGGCATTTGGCGCAGACATGCTTGAACTTGCATTGTGCGGCAGTACATTTGTTACCCCGCTTGTATCCCCAGCAGTACCCTGAAGGAATGGGATGAGTGAGACGTGATGGCTTGTGTAATGAAGTGGCTGGAGCACGACCAGACTCCCCTGGACTTGTTTCACATGCATACACTTAAAAAACAAGTCCCACCTGGGCTGATCCCAGGGGAAACTCGGGGGGTCTGACTGTCGGAATTTCCGAAATTGCTCGTTATATTTACGCCATGCAAACATCGGGCCTGGACTACATCGCAATATCTTAAAAAGACATGGGGCTGCATTGGGGAATCGCTGTGTATAGACGGCACCAAACACCACGGAGGCGGAAGTCAACTGGTCAACAGTGGAAATCTGCCTTCCCTTACTTGGCTGGGGCACCAAAGCAAATACCTGGTGGGAAGATCCAGTAACAAAAGACAACTGCTGAAGTTGCACAGTATGAATTAGTTCGTAAAATCAACATATTCATTTGCCCATATCTTGCCCTTGACCCTATCAGGCAAATCTGCACCCAAAGCCGTAGAATGCAGAGGCAGGGAGTTTAGCAGCGGCGACTCACCAACGTCCCTCTGGAGTAGGGAGTTGATTGCACCAGCAACCGCACCGTCCGTCAGATCACCTGGCGACTAGACTGGGCGTGGCAATGACGGCATGACCGGCCCGGGAACGCGGATGTCCACTGGCACGAAAGGACCGTCAAATGGCATAGGTGCAGGAGCGAGTTCGTCACGAAGTTGCTTCAGCATTTCTCGTGTGACAATTGCCACCATCCCCGCAGTGCTGGTAGTGGTCCCCTCAGGGATCGCGTCGGGGCTACCTGCAGCAGCACTGACAGGCGACGACGCCTGGAGGGTGATTCGGGCACCGCAGCATCCTTTTCTGTGGCACGTTTTAGCATGGCAGCTCGACGTTGCAATGGCTGTCGGGCAGCAGCTCCACGCACAGTCGATCGACGTCCTCGCGGCATACTATAACATGGCAACAGAAAGCCAGACAGGGCATCTAAACTGCCACAACATGCAATTAATGCGTGACAACTGGGGCAAAAAAAAACCACAGCAAAGACAACAACTGCTCATACAGGCAAAACCCTAATGAACCAAAGAAATGTATTTGTAATGTGAGATAATGAGAGAGAATATGCTCTGTTTGCTGAAAACAAAGTGATGAAAATGTGACAAGTAGGCGAATACATACACGGTACATCACACCAACAAGAAGGAAACGTCATATCACTTATCGTACGGCCGCCAATAGCACCAAACTTGATAGACCAGAATGCCGGCGCGTAACAAAATGTAACCACCGAATTATTTGGTGTACACTATGAATAAGTGAACGGTACAACATACAAACAGGATAGAAACATAATATCACTGTTTGCACGATCGCAAAACACCGAATTGTTGGGTGGAGACAGTATGAATACTTACACGGTACACCATACAAACAGGAAGGAAACCGCCTATCACTGTTTGCACGACCGTGAATCGCATCAAACTTTTACAATCACAGT
Source organism: Escarpia spicata (assembly GCA_963995525.1). NCBI lineage: Eukaryota > Metazoa > Annelida > Polychaeta > Sabellida > Siboglinidae > Escarpia > Escarpia spicata. Next base: position 54,195,184 of record OZ023210.1, on the reverse strand, counting down.
TGGTAAGGATACACCAGAATGCTGATGCATACACAAATTTGACTACTGATATATTGGTGTTGTTGGTGAAATGGCGAAAACACAAACGGTACTCCATACAAACAGGATAAATGCATATCGTTGTTTGTACGACCGCAAATAGCACCGAATGGGGTGGAAACAGTGTGAATACATACATGGTACACCATACGAACAGGATACAAACCTCATATCACTGCACGCACGACCGCGAATAATAGCAAACTGATGCATTCCTAGTAAATGATGCATTAGTACATCCCAACACCAGAACGTGAGAAGAGACAGATGTAAATTAAACAGTGAACACAACTCTGCACACCCGGTACGAAAGTGGCAGCATTAATCCCACACAAAAGGCAAACACTGGAATACGAGTGCCCATTTGAAGAATAAATAATTGCCTTCAAACAAAAGTATGTTTGTGTTCATACGAACGCAGAGGTATAATGATTTGTGCGCTATTTTTGGGAAGTCGGTATGCTACAGCCTTGAACAGATAGCTCAGCTGCGTAATTCTCCTAGATAACCGCCGGGTGGCGCCACTAATTGCCCTGGCTTCATTTTTCGACCGATATTGTGAGTGGTGCCTCTTTCCGTCTATTCTTTTTGGTATTACCGACGTTGTGCTGCGCTGGGCTCTAGTTACACACCCAAAAGCTGACAAAACCAGATACACCGAAGGACGACGCATCTGTAAACACGGTACGTCAATGTAATACGCTTCTAAAGATAGAATACACTGTCCTATTGCCGGGGTTAACTAACTTACAGTTAACTGAACGATCACATGAGTAGTACGCTAGACAAACCTTGTACCTGATATGGACGTTATTGAGGGCATGCCAGGAGTGGAAAGGTTGCAACCCGTTTTATCATCCTTTTCAACAGCCATCAATAATGTAAATTATATCCCATCATCTATGAACATTTGTGATACCCCCAACCACTTTTCATGCTTCAACATGATTTGTATACATCTCCCTAAAATTACTTTCGTTTTAGCAAACATCCCCTATGATTCACACATCTATAGTAGTTAATATATTCGTTGCACTATTGCATTGATCCGTTCTTTGCACGTATAATATTGGTCAGAGTAAAATTAATTAAAACAATAGAACTTTGTTGGTTCTTCGCTGGAATGGTGTTGAAATCTACGCAAAGATTAGCTGAACAATTAATGCTACCTGTCTGACAACGACAGCTCGCCGAGACGACATTTAAACAAGTCGTTACAAAATGCTTACTCTAAAACTCACGTCCCATGTGACGCTTAGTCATACTTGTCTGCAGACCGTCACCCTTATAACCGTGGTATACGTTATGCATAACCCATATTGTGACAGCCCAGGACTTTTTTTGAATAATGGCTGACACTTTTATATTCCGTTCTTATGGTGAATTTGTATTTAGCAGCGTAAATAAAAGAATCCATTTAATACTGATAGGATATGGACTTCATAGAAAAAAATTACCTTATCATCGGGCACGATGGACTGCAGAGATGAGAGGGGATGATAGATATATAGAAGAAGAAGAATTTGTTTTTATTTGACCCAGACAATTGATTATACATGCAATCCATCTATGTCCCCAAAAAAATAATACAAATATATAACCTTATGATATGCATGGTACAATGCATGGTAAATAAGAAAAAAGTAGGGTCAGGAGACTCCTCTAAGAATATAATAGTCGCTATCAAGGAGCCACCTTTTATGATAAAAAAAATTAACTGGAGTAACACATCACCTGAATCAATTTAATAAAATCATCTGAGTCGAAATCAAAAAAGAAGAAAAAAAGGAAGAAGAAAAAAAAAACATGATATGAATATGAGCATGTATGTAAGGTGAGCAAGCTTACATGATTATTGTGTTTATTGTTTAGGCACTGTTTTGTACTGCATAAAGTTGACAGGTGGTTGTCGGTTCTTAATTTTGTATACATATATAGCAATTTTGTATTGTGCATGTTACCTGATAATTTTGTAAAAACATAATTTTAACATACTTGGCAAATCCTTGTGAACTATGTGTACTAAGCTTTTCTTTGACTATATCGGGAATGTTATTTAGTAAAATTGGCAAATTATGCCTAAGACATTTCTTTGCAAATTCATGTTTAATTTTATAAGTGTACATTTTATTCTTGATTCTTGTATCATGATTATGTACCTCATAATTAAATAATATCCTCCACTTTTGTAAATAAACTGGTAAGTCATTGTGTAACTATTTATAGTAAAATTGTTATTGTTGTAATTTAAGGATGTCATCTATTTTTTAACAAGTTGAGGTTTTTGTGAATTAATTCTGTGTGGGAAATATAGTTACTTAAGGTAATAATTCTAAGGACTTTTTTAAGTTGTATTATTATATTTGGTTGAAAGCCCCATGCCATGATGCAATAATTTATATGTGGCCGTATTAAATAATTATATAATATTATTTTAGTATGAAGTGGTAACACATGTTTAAATTTGTTTAAAATGCCACTTTTTTAGAACAAGCATTTGATATATTTTCAGGATGTTTTTCAAGTTTAGATTTGTATCTATATAATTGAACCCAAAACATTTAATTCCTTGACTTGTTCAATATTTACATTGTCTATCTTCAGAGTGAGTGTCTGTATATTTTCTTTGCCTTTTGAAATGTCATTTATTTAGATTTTGCTGTGTTTAGCGATAATTTATTTATTTTTAGCCATTCATTTATTTTTAAAAGGTTCACATTTTTCGTCATGTATGTTATCGCTGAAAGTGTTTAATGTACATATATATATATATATATATATATATATATATATATAGTGGCGACGACTACCCAGCCATCACGCCACCGAGGGCGGATCTGAGCGGCTGGGAAGTAGCATGCGACAGCCGCCTGCCAGCCGCTCTCCAGCCGCTGTTGACCTAGTGACAGGTTCCATTAGTCATTTATCATCAGCGGGCCTCCCTCTGCTGGAGCACTGGGGTAGTGACATTTGACACTACGGTGTCGCACTTACATTTATCCGGGCGTTAAATAATATCCGGGTGACTGGGAATGTATTTAGCACCAGCTACGACAGTCGCGCTTTCATTTATGGGGTTAGGACACTGTTAAACTTCCTGCTTGGTTACGAAAGAAAGTGCAGTATATTTTTGAGAAATGACTTTTTACAATATTCACTTGCTCTAACATAAGTGCATTTGAGTAGTCAGATTTCTAGATGTGATTGTAGAAGCTGTTGACAGTAAAATGGTGTCTTTTTAGCTGATTTTACTAAACGGAAGGGTATTTGGCAGCAATTTGGCTAGTTGACACTTTAGCCGGATTACTGCCTGCATCCATTTGTAAATATTGACGGGTGTCATACATACTGGCGTTTTGTAAGAGCTAGAAATATTAGATTTTGACTAAACTCGATGAGCATGTCAATGAGATGATGGCAACGGCAGGTGAGAAGTTTAATACATTTTCTAGGTCACGTTTTCTTACAAACAGACAAAACGTTAACATGATCGCCAATGGGAAAACTATCAGTGTGCTGACCCCTTATCGGGCGTTATGTATGTTTATATATATATATATATATATTATAGTATGCAAATAACGTAGTGATAAATATATATATATATATGTCTATATATACATAAATTATAAAAATGTTGCTTCCCATAGACATAAACATTAGACTAGCTGATGCCGAAGTGAAAAGATCGTAACCCGATTGAAACCGGGAAGGCCCGAAGATATTTTGAAATGGACCAATCAGCGACTGGGTAGATGGGTAGATTACGTCATGCATAGCAACAGTTTGTAGGTAAAAAATGGCGACGACAAATGTCTCACTTCAAAAAAAGAACTACAGAAAATGTGTAATCAGGGGGTGTCAGTCGACAGGACATGGTGTGCAAATGCACAGAATCCCGTGGAAAGATGAATGCCTCAGGGACAAGTGGCTACAAGTGATTTTAAAATCGGGAACGTCACGCGACAGGGTGAAGACTGGCAGCCGGGTCTGTGCTCGCCACTTCCCTGACGGTAAAGGTGTTGGATCGGTCCCCAGCATTCTATTACCTGCTGTCACTGGTAAGAAAACTCCCAAATTAACAATTAATAATTCCGAGCGGGGGATCGTTTATCACAACAGTATGTTTGTATTTAACCTTGACGCGCGGTTTGCTTTTGGGGAGCAGGCATTATTTCGTGTATATAAACAAATGGAAACGCCTGCACGAACACATAATAAAGCTCATTCCTGAAATGTCAACAATTTTCTTCAGTTAAAATATCAATGCATCGTTCTCATTCTAGTCTAATTTATATGTATATATGTATACGAATGACATGATCCGTCAGTATTAATTACGATTTTAAAACATTTTAAATACAATTTTATTTCAGCGCAGAGAAATGCCTCTGGTGACCTGCCATCAATGCCGTGCACATCTGGGAGTCGAGCTGTACCATCCCACAAGACTCCAGAGGCATCCGCAACACCTCATAAGAGGAAACACCCATTCTGCCAGACTTCTCCTCCCAAGAAAGCCCATAAATCTTCACAGAAGACTCCAATTAATATGAGGCGTCATGCCAGTCAGAAGACAGACAGCCCACAGAAAAACCATGACAGAGGCGTGCATGTTAACTTTCAAAGTGATAAATGTGTTGGTACTAGTACCCGAACTGCTACGAAAGAAATAAAGATTAATATGCCACCTACGGTCATTAATATTCCCGTGCACTCCGACGATGATATTCTGAGGCTGACTGGAATAAAAGGTTATGATTTATTCAAATGTTTAATTACCTGAATGCAGGGTGTGGTGGTGACAATTGTCAGGTAGACAGTCACAAATTAAATCCCGAAAAGGCATTTACACACATCTCTTCTGAAAATCAATTTTTATTAGTTTTAAATAATCTTCGCACAGCTGACACTGACCAGAATATGGCTGATAAGTTTCGGATATCAGCATCAGGTGTTTCTGAAATATTCCATTATTGGCTCGAACGTATGTACAGAAAGTTCAAAATATTAAAATGCTGTCCATCAATTACACAAATTCAAAAGTATTTGACTCATGACACGAAGGAGTCTTACCCCACAGTCAGAGAAATTTATGATGAAACATAATTTAAATGCCAAAAGCCCAGTGATCCCATGGCACAAAGACAATTATGGTTGAATTACAAACATGACAACACAGTTAAATTTCAAATTGGTTTCACTGGTAGTGGTGCAATTACTTCTGTGTCTGATACATATGGAGGGTGCATCTCCGACAAAGAACTGTTTATTAAGTCAGGTGTACTTGAACGTTTGAATGAGGGAGAAACTGTCATGGTGGATAAGGGTTTCTTGATATTAGATGTCCTACAAGGCTCAGGAGTAGAACTGATCAGACCACCATTTTTAACTTCAAGAGGATAGTTTGAACAGGCAGAAAGGGATGAAGGGAGACAGATTGCCAGGCCGAGGATTGTTGTTTAAAATGTTAATGCCATATTCAAGAAGTATTCCATGTTATCAAAGAGAATTAACGTTAAATAAATTCCTGTCATAAATGAGATAGTGTACTGCTGTTGTTGTCTGTCCAAATTTGGACCACCATTAAGAAAGTAGAAGTTTGGTAATCGTCTATATAAACTTTGTCGAATGCTTCTGTACAATAACAGAGCAACATTGAAATACATTGCGCTGTTAAGTGATGTTTCTGTCAAACACGGATTATCCATGTATAGGCATAAAACAAGACATTTTCTGGAAAAAATGTGTTGTTTTATTTGCCAAAAGTACACAATCCAGAGGGGTGATTTTCTTCATTTTCATGAAAAGTGATGGGGTGCTGGTAGTTTAGAAACATAATGTTTCTGTGTCTAAGAGTGATTTGCTCACTTTAGGAGTTCGGGAACAATTTTTTCCTTGAAGAACTGTTCCATTTTTGTAATGTTGCGGACTCTCCACTTAGGATCTACAGAAATGCGTTCCATGTGAACATCACCACCTTGGACATGCAATATGACAAAGTCTGCAAAAGAAGCAAATTCTTGGCAGCAGTACATCTGCAGCTGTACCTGGTGGTAATATGCGTGTGTTTTCGTCAAAGCATAACAGTCAATTTGACTGGGTATTTTTTTAACGGGGTATGTTGAACTTTTTGCGTGTATGCTAACATTTGATCACTTTGGCAAACAGTTAACTTCGAGTTGCCTTTACGACCGTCGGGCTTTGTGACAATGCCAACAGGTGTTGCAGCCAAAAAGCCATTGTTGCTAGATACGTACAAACCACACTTATGAACAGTTACATTTTCTCCATTTGCCCGCCTTTCAGTACAATACCGATCAATTGCACTTTGTTCGTTGTCGAGGCCAAACTGGGTTATGCTAACATTTGATCACGTTGGCAAACATTTAACTTCGAGTAGCCTTTAAGACCGTCGGGCTATGTGACAATGCCAACTGGTGCTGCAGCCAAAAAGTCCTTGTTGCTAGATATGTACAAACCACACTTATGAACAGTAACATTTTCTCCCTTTGCCCGCCTTTCAGTACAGTATCGATCAATTGCACTTTGTTCGTTGTCGAGACCAAACTGGGTTGCTGCTGAGGAAAACACTTTAGGCTTGATAATATATTTCACTACATTTGCACCAGTGCTCCGTCCCCCCTTAAAAGGAGATTACCCTCGCACACTTCGATGCCGAGATCCGTTTTTCCCTGACAACTCGCCACAAGAAGCATGACGATTGCTCTCTGGTGGCTTCCTCTATTCTTGTGCGAGTTTCACTGTCTACGTTGAATGCTCCCATAATTCCATCCACCTTTTGTGCAGCAGACATTTCTGCATTTTTCGTACTCCCTCTATGTAACTTTCTAGTTCCTCTGCTATGGTACTCAGAGGTTTCGGTACCGATGCCGAGGCAACTGGATTGTCCTTATCCAGTATTTGGAGAAAGCGCACATCTTGGGCATTCTCCTCTTTGAATTGTTCTAGATCACTGATGAGTTTTTTTGCACTTGTAATGTCACTCTGACATATCTTATCTTATCGATGGATGCTTTCCCTTTACTGGTCTAGTTTGTTTTCCGTACTTCTGTTCTGTTATCATGTCATAGGTTGGCACAGGCTGAATTTTCTTTGCTCTTGGTTTGTCCCACTGTGACAGCTATTCCATGGAAGCAGCATTATGTTCATGTGTCGAAAATGTTCTTACAAATTCTTTAAGACAGTAAACAAATGGAGCGACATGTTTACAAGATGCAACCCCTTGTCCTGCTGCACATCACAATTGGCCTGCTGAATTTCTGATCCTTCCTTAACTATGACTTGCACCTTATATATTCTGTCAGTCCTCATGCTTGGCAGGACATTTGCGCGGACAAGTGTCTTTCGGGCAGTATCATCATTTAAAAGTTCAACATTCTGAAAAAGATAAATAAAAGGTTATTAACATAGACATTATTTAATGTTTTAAAATTAATGTATATGTGAAAATGTATTTGTAATTAATAATTATTACAAATTTATGTCCCTGTCACCACCGCCACTTTCACCATCACCACCATGGTATGGATATACCTCAACCATATATATAAAAAATCATAGAATACCTTCAACTCATTGCCCAGTATGTCTTCGTACAAAATGAAGTCATCAGTTTAGCTAAAATAAAGAAGAATATTTTGAGTTTTCATCGTCACTCGTGTACATAGCACATAAATGCAAAAACCTACATTTTTATGATTTATTTCTATTTTGTTATCAATATTTTATATTGATTTAAATATATGATAATGATAAGCAACTGCTTAAAACAAATTATGTAATTTAATACCTGTACACATCCTCGGACAAACATTTGGAAAGAGGACTCTCTGATGATGCGGAAATCCCATTTTGTTTCAATGAAATACTGGCATTTGGAGCCAATGTTGAATCCATGAAGCCTATCTGGAAATGACCCGGACAAAAGGGTTTCTTTCAAGCAAATTCAGGCCATCGTTGCATCTATAAAATATAAAAGGAGTATTGCATTTTTGTCATACGTTTATAATTACCTTATATACACTGTATTCAGTTGACTGCACGTCAGCAGAAAAAATTATAAAATTAATTTCAAACATTTAGGTATATTTTAATTATTTATAATATTTTAGTCAGTTTTTTTAAGTTAATAGCATCTGTCCTTAAGAATCATGGTGTTAGTACAGAAAATATTTATGCCCATATCAGATGGCATTGAATAATATATATGTAGTGATAGTATAACACGACTTGCCACAAGTACAGTACTTACAATGAAATACGGTGTGGTCCCCTCCAGCCACATGCCATTAAATACGACACCAAGTGCTCCGTCGGGTTCGAGTGGCTTCCAAATGGGATTTGGACACTTTAAATGTTATTGTCATCACACATAAACTTACTCAGATACGGGGATATATATAATGAGTGTCACTACAAGAGGGTTTTACGAAACTCACGTGCTATTGTAGTGAAATCTTTTGTTTACGTCAATCGATAAAGGTTAATGTAAAGTGCTGTATCAGCGAGACCGCTGATTGGCTCCCTAATGGTGCCACGGGCTGTCAAACGAGGTCAAAGTTTCCCGAAATTTTCCGAGAGATTCTGGTGCCCAATGAGCAAGCCTTTTTCTGTCATAAAACCAGTTTCCTCTCCACGCACACGTCACGTGACTTACTCTTATACTTGGCCACAAATCTGAGAATAACCTGATGTCATGAATGTGACCGCCCTATAGACTATGAATGACTATGATATGATGAAGATGAACGTGTCTCATCAACAACAAATGCTGTCCCTATGCTGCGTGTTCCTGTTCGTTAGTGTGACAGGGTAAATGTGTGATGGATGAAATGCTTACACTAGTCGCCTTCTGTCAGTTTATGGCCCACACAATTTCTGCCATATATGTCGCTTTACTTTAGGGCTATATAAAACAATTCCAAGTTTCTCATCAGAACTTTATAAAAAAATGTAAATGACGGGTGTGATTAACGGTAAATGTGTCTATGTTGATCTTGATGACGCTACTGACAACTATCAATGCAACTCAATGCAACTCATCGTCTACAATTGACAACTTAAAAGTCTTAAGATATCTACTGAATGTATTTTGTACAAGTAGGCACATTCCTTTGGTTTGGTGTGAAATACGGTTTTCTATTTTTGCGCAGAATTATTGCATACCTATTTAATCAAAGGATAACTATATTTCAAAATAAAGTTTTGTGGAAGCAATTTTTAAATTCTTGCGCTGATGTGAAAGTAAAATTATTTTATGTGACTTCATTGTGAAACAAAATAATTGTTTAATATTTTACACATTTTATAGATACTAGGCATTGTATAATGAGGTACCATCATTGAAGAAATTAAATAGTTGTACGTTAATATTCCAAATGCTGTCAGAAAGAATGAAGTGGCAACATTGCCACTGACTACAACATCAGGAGAACATTCGAAAGTACTCCAAGACTGCCTCTGACGGGAATGATATTAGACAGCATCGGATATAAAATGCAGCTGGATGTAGCAGACAAGAGTTTATGGATAATAATAATTAAGCAGCCTTCATTTTCATTAAAAAAATTGAGTTGTCTTGTGCCGCACGAATCAATGGACACTAATTGCAACTTTGATTTTCTTGTATTAAATTTTGATTTTGTTATGCGCACTGGAGGTGTTTGTGTATTTAATTTTAGTTTATAGTAATTGGATGGGACACTCGACACCCGTTCTCTTTTTGAAGCAGATTACATTTGTTATGTTCCTAAACAATATATATTACTCTATTATTTTTATTGTTTTGAACTTCAAAATTCCAGTTAATCCCAATAAATTGCTGAACTTGTATCAAGTAATGTTCATTTTAACATTAAAATGACAATGCACGATGATTACTATTGAAATGTTCAAGTTATGCGACCAATACACATAAGTGAATGTGTATAATTTTGTCTTATTACTTGAAAATACACACATATACCCACATTTAGCAAAATTAGGCACAGTCGGCATATGAGCGTCTAGCCATCGGCAGAGTATCGGCGTCCGACTGTCAACCGCCCTCGGCCCCAAGGCGAGCTGCGGGACAAAAATCCTTCAGCCCGCAGGCGGATGCCGACAGCGGGCCGATGACTTTGCCGCTCTCGGCCCGCTTTCGGTCTGCTATCTGGGTATGATGCACACGTTTGATAGCAATAACTTTTATCATTATAACACGTAGCCAAGGCGTGCCACTCTAATTACTGTACGTCTAGCCTGGGTTGATATCACGACCTGTAGGTACTGGATTCGAACGTCAGACTGCTTTTACAGGTTGTTGACTCACTTAGTGCCTGGTATGGGGAGGAAGTCGGTTATTTCGGATGAGAGACTCAAAGCGGAAGTAACAAAACAGTATTAAGTGTATCCATTTTCAGCCCCGTGACTTGGTTGATTTTAAGGGGCGTTTTTCGACCTGCTATTCATGCTCCCAACAACCGTTAATTACACTGATGTCCTCGAGCTGATCTCTCTTGCCTCAGCGTGGATGTATGTATGCTTCCGTCACACCACCCCCATTATACGGGTCTGACTTTGTCGACATATTGCCTTGCGCATTTGGATATACTCAGGTGTGAGAGAGATACATAGAAATTGACCTAATGCCCCTAAATAAGACTTTTTGACGCAGGATTGCGTCAACAATGCAGCGAGTCTTTGTGCTACCCTGAAGCGTAGCAACCGCCCGGCTGGTGGTCCAGTGGTCTAACACGATTACCCGTGCGAGGAAGTATTACCGACATGGTGCTTGTAATGTTGTTAGCTACTAATAGAGGTCTACTCCCGGTTGCACAACATTATTGATGACGTAGGAGGTTTTGGGGGCTTTCGCTTCGAGCGGGTTTTATGCCAGCATGACTAAGTGTGTGAAGTCGTATGAGTTTTATAAATAAAGAGCTGTTTTCTATTAACTGGTGACTGGGAAAACATTAGAATGGCGACGAGAATAAACTGGGAAACGCCGAGAACAGTCTTAGACTCGGTATGGTGTGACTAAATAACTGGTTTGATGAGCATTACTGTCATTACCCACGAATCATGTAGGCGTATAAAAGCGGGCAGCGCCAGCATGGATGACGCAAATATGGATGCACTGCAAATGTATTGAGCTGTGCTGGCGTCCCAGTTGGGAAAGTGTTGTAGCTTCAACGTTTTACACAGCCATAATGAGAATATACCGTTACGAACGAAGAAACGACGGACAGAAATTGTATGCAGAACTGTTCGCCAGGTGGTACCACAGATTATTTAATATTGCTAATGCCATGACAAAGCAACCAGGGAGGACTCAATCATGGGAGAAATCTTAGAGAAAAGATTCCAGCTCCCATAGTTGGGAAACCTTTGTGAAGTGTTTATCTTTTTTTTGGCTTGTACACACAAATAGTTAATACAAACTAACCATTTGCAAGGGCAACCCATTTGTGTATTTATAATGTGTTTTCGGCATATTCCACTGAAATCTCGTAGGTCCCGCGGCAGTCATATAATGACACGCTCCCTAAGATTGACCAATAAGTGCCGATGTTTCAACTGGCGTTGGCTTGCCTTTGACGCGCAGGAGTCCCGTGTATGGGGTAAGACCACATTAAGGATTCATCCGCCATTACCCACCGAGTGTCCTAGAAAATACCGTTTTGGTGTGATGTTTGATTTTTGTTTAGCAGTTTGACCAGCATGTTAGTCCAATGAATACTGAATGTACTACTGCATTAGGTCTTTCACGAGGTAGCAATAAATATACGCTAGCCGCTCGCGTATTCGCACAGTGGCTATTTTGCAGCACACACCAATATTTCAATATTTCAAAATCCGTCACCCGAATAGGGCAAATTTGAGGGGTGTCAGGTTTGGGTGGGTTTTAAAAAAAAACCGGTATGAGAATTTCACGAGTTTTCCACAGCAGTTGTGTCATGGAGGGTAAATATGCTGTGAAAGTTACTGTTACTGAGCGACGCAAACCAGACATATGGTTCTTTGTCAGCTACCAACGAATTGGGATGCATATACCTACGTAATGACGTTGGTTTACCGATAGCAATGGCGCTGTCCGTTCGTTTAAATTCGTGTTTGTTCAACAAGGTAGCTTAGGTTACCCAGACGCCGTTAGGTGACAGCATAGGCCCCTCACTACGGCCTGGATTATTAAGCTCCTTCCAATGTTACTGGTAGGGGGCTTTACCCCAGATTCGGGTAGAGACAATGATTGGCTAACTATGTAATAACAAATTAAATAACGATAAACTTTTATCACTCAATATAAAACTTCTATTGAAACATGTCACACACAAAATAAACCGACATTAAACTTTTTAATGCTTTTTAATCACATGAATATTCAATAGGTGGCAGCTCTCATGGCTGTCAACAAGTGGGCAGTCAAAACGCGACTCTGAGCCAGACTATTTTACTGGCGAAGTCACACGGCCAGGCGAGAGTCGGTTAAGCGAGACTATCAACAAGGTTATTCTAGTAAACCACCGGAATGCATTTTTGATTTCAGTTGCAAGTGGTTAGTTTTATAAAATCGTATATATATATATATATATACACATATATTTATATATATATATATATATATATATATATATATATATATATATTTCTGCACTTCCATTGTGACATAACGGATATTGTTCTGGAACGTTTTCAGCATTCTACCAACAGCATACACGACGACGTATGCTATGAATCTACCCAGCTTCCTCGTCGTCTTTGGCGTCTTACTGATTATTTCACCACTCCAAGGATGTAAGTACCATCATATTGATGGTCCATTGCAAGTCAGTTACGAGAATTTGTATGTATGTATGTATGTATGTATGTATGTATGTATGTATGTATGTATGTATGTATGTATGTATGTATGTATGTATGTATGTATGTATGTATGCATGTATGCATATATGTATGTATGTATGTATGTATGCATATATGCATGTAAGCATGTATGTACTGTATCTGTGTATGTGTGTATGTGTGTATGTGTGTATGTGTGTATGTATGTATGTATGTATTTATGTATTTATGTATGTATGTATGTAGTATGTATGTACGTATGTACGTATGTACGTATGTACGTATGTACGTATGTATGTATGTATGTATGTATGTACGTAAGTACGTACGTACGTATGTATCTACGTATGTACGTATGTATGTATGTATGTATGTATGTATGTATGTATGTATGAATGTATGCATGTATGCATGTATGCATGTATGCATGTATGTATGTATATATATATATGTATATATATATATATATATATATATATATATATATATATATATATACAGGAGACTCCTACTAAGATCACAATTGATCGCTATCATAGGAGACACCCAAAAACAAAAATAAAAAATTCTTATGTTTCTAATCCTAAGTTGTATAAATAAATATAATCATAAAAATAATGATATGTGAAAAACCTTGTTATTGTCTATCTCTTACATACTGTGTGTGATGTTTGTTTCGTTGATGTGCTTTCTGTGTTGTGTACGCGTATCGTCGCGAAAGCATTTGTGCAATTATACATATTGAAACAGTTGCATTGTACTTTTATGGAATGTGTTGCAAACATTCACGATATAATTAATTTAGTTGACATATGTGTTAATTTAATATAGTGCTCGTGACGTTATATTGTTGTAGCATATAGTGTTTGGCGTAACTTGAGAATCCTCTCAAACTTTGGGTCACTATCTTGTCTATCACTAAATCAGGGTTATTATTAATAACATGTGGTAAATTATATTTAAGACACTTGTATTTGAAAATAATGTTTAATTCTAGATGTATGCAGTTCAATTGCTCTCCGAGTATTATAGTCAAGTATGCCAGCATATTTGGAATTATCAGCCAATTTAATAAGTAGAATGTAAATTTTTATGTTTATATTTGATGTCTATATAATAATATTTTAGTACTTGTAATTTTTGTAAGTCATCTACTTTTAATATATTGAGTTGTTTGAGAAAAGCGGTTTTATATGTTAATTGTATTTGTTTAATGGTATAATTCGCACTATTTTTTTTGGATTTTCATTAATCTGTTTCCTTTTTAAAGGTAGCACATGTTCTAATCTATTTAATATTCCCAAATTTGTAGAACACTTATGCTCTTTTCCCATCTTCTGTTTCGAACTAAATCCATGAAGCTCCAACGAAACAATGAAGAGCTTGTTGTGTTAGGATATGGCATTAATCGAGCGAATGTTCTTGTATTGTGTCGGAGAAGAATCGTTCAAATATCAAGTGTATGTGAGCTGAGTCAGATATTAACATATTCTTACAGGTAGGCTACACGTATTTTCTGAAAACGAAAGATGGCTGGTGCACAAATGGTGTGCTTTTTGGTGACCACCACGCAAAACAAATGGCGCGCAGCTGAGGAAGCTAATGTGCTGATAATAGTTGTGCAAGGGACGATCGCTACATTCTGACGTTGTAATTAACTAGAACATTGGCATTGGATAACCTGCGCTCAAACTTCCAGTATTTCGCATCAGCAACGACAGCAGTATATCTACTTAGCACCGGAATATAATGCGTCTTTATCCATGGTCTTAACGTTTTAGCGCTTTGCATGAATCTCTTCACTGTTAGGTTCCTTAATTTCCGGCATTTCATTATCACAGCAAACATTAAAAACAATCTTAAAAGCATAATAATTAGTTAATAAGATGTTATCTACATATTGTATATGCACAGTGTGGATTATATGTCATAATATTTGAAAAAATATCAACATAATCACAGTAGGCATGATGTCCGACACGCAAATTCAGCAAAAACGGTTGTGACTACAAATATAATTATTAGTCACCATGAAATTAAAGCACACAAGCAAATGTATTCATCATGGCTTAACCCGCTAAATGTTCAATAATTAGTTCATAATTAAACAATATGTATGACATGAGGTGAACAATGTGATGTTAATCACAATATCAGCCAAGGTTAAAACATATATGAATGCCTACAATTGTGATGCACATATGCATATTTATAGACAAAAACACTACGCAACTTAGGTATATTTTGGTAACCACAGATATTTACAACATATCAGTAATAAAATCACAGTTACCATACAGAATAATAAAACGTTTTATTTCACACTTCATATTATCTACGCACCATTGAGCGGAACTGATGTGGAAGGTGCGGTATGATGTTGGAAAACTCTTGTAAGGGTAATTTACACTTATCAAATATGATGACATGTGTAAATATGCACACGCAAGTGATCACAACAGCTTTCGTTACGAATAAGAATAAGAATAAATGTATTATTAGTTGCAACTTTTCAGTTGGATTGTACATACATTCACCATAAAAGCCCCAAATCACACAAATTTCATAATGTTACAAGTTACAAAACGACACAACATTATGTTACAATACTCATAAAACATGTACTAAATAAAATAACGCAACACCAAAGATACTGTTAAGTAAATTACACAAAATCGCCCCGTGACGCAACAAACTCAGTATGAGGCGCTTTATATTAAAACGTGTACATTGCATTACTATATTTCATTAAAAAATAAGATACTATACTTTGATACTATTTCATCTACGTGTGCATTCCAACTTAAATCCGATGATATAGTTATGCCGAGAACTTTTGCTTGAGTAACTCTCTCAATATCTGTCCCATTTATGTCAATATACGGCAGAGATTCTACAAATGTTATATCTTTACCGAAACATATAACCATTTCTTTTGTCTTACTCGTATTGATGCGCATGTCATTATTACTAGACCATCGCTCAATAATGTTGGCAGAATCCTGTATAACAGATATCATGCTTTGATTGCATATTTCAAATATGGTGCAATCGTCAACATATTTAAACATAGGACAAGATGTTTGCAAATCATTGATATGAACCACAAAGTGTTTTGGTCCTGACAAAGTTCCCTGGGGAACGCCCCCAATAGGGTAGCCTGGCTTTGACACCGCGTCGACGATTTTTACTCTCTGTTCGCGGTCTAGTAGAAACGCTGCCATCCATCGGACCAAGTGTGGTGATACTTCCATTGCAATCAGTTTCTGTATTAGTATATCATGGTTAATTAGATCAAATGCTTTACTGTAATCGAGAAATAGCACTCTTACAAAACTGCCCTTTACATCGGTGGTTTCGTACCATTTGTGAAGCATTCCAACAAGGGCGTCCGTGGTACCAGTCCCTAACATACCCCCAAACTGCTTGTCGTCTATTTGTGGTTTAACATAAACATCGACTCACTTTAGCACTAGAGATTCAAAAACCTTAGCCAGAATTGGTGTAAGCGATATAGGTCTAATGTCATTTTCAACTGTCACTGGAGGGTGTTTCTTCGACAACGGAATAACGGTTGCTGATTTCCACAATTTTGGCAATACACCTTCCCTGAGCGAGCTGTTGAATATTGCAGTGACCGGTGCTGCAAGAAGGTGCGAACAGTTTTTCAAAGCCCATGGTGGTATAATGTCCGGACCCGTGGCTTTGTTCACTTTGACCTTACTAAGTGCCAACTTAGTGTCAGTCACGCTGATGGTGAATTCATCTGGCAGTGGTTCCTTAATGTCAAAGATCGGGTGGGAAGTCTGCAATCTCGGTAAATCTTCACTCACTGACACGAAGAACGCATTCATGGAGTTGACTAAGCTGACTATATCTCCACCAGTAATTTTATTTGCCAGCCCCAGCATCTCGTTGCGACTGCCAGATGCTTTTCCCATGAGTGACTTCATGTGCTTCCACCAGTCCCGTGACGATGTTTCCTCAATTGATGCTATTTTAGATTGGTAGAACTGGTGTCGTAATTTAGGTGCTGTGCGATACACTAAGTTCCGGAGTTTATTGGCCCGTTCCGTGTCACCTGCCTTGCGAGCACGTTGCCTCTGTCTAATGAGGTGTCGGAATTCATCTGTGACCCACGGTTTGTCTGTGCTGTGACGTGACACAGTCTTGTACGGACAGCACGTATCCAGTAAATGGTCCATGGTTTCTTGGAATAGATTGAACTGTTCCTCGCACGTAGGCAATGTGTACATAAACTCCCATCTGGTCTGTGACAGAGCCGAAGTGAACAATGCTCGTTCGTTGTTACCCATGCGCCTGGTAACGGTGTACTGGACCATACCCGTGTCAAGTGTTGGGAACCACGGTGGCACCAATAAGACCATCTTGTGATCTGATGTTCCCAATTCATCAAGCACTGTCGGATAGCCGTACACAGGTGACATGTTAGACCACATTTTATCCAAAATTGCACAATTACGCGTGGCTGTCTTAGCAAGCTGCTCGTATCCATAATGTGTCATTAAAAACGTGTCCTTGAATTGATTAAAATCACCACTGATAATGACACCACAATCTGGGCTACGTCGCAAAACTGTGTCCAGACTAGTTATCAGGTACTCTCGCATAGAGCCATTGTCAACACCAGGTGGGTGGTAGATACACGCTAAAATAACGCACGAGTATTTTCTTGGTAGTTTCTTAGGCTTCATTTTAATCCATATCACTTCGTGTTCAGCATCTTCAATATCATGTAACCGGTCATACGCAATGGTCTCGGCCACATAACACGCCACTCCCCCGCCTCCTTTATCCACGCGGTCCTTTCGTTCACAACTGAAGCCTGCCAAACCGACAGATTCCGTTGACATGTAACTCTTGAACCAGGTTTCTGTGACACACACGCAACCCACGTTGTTCGTGCGTGCTACCGCGAGCAATTCATCTGATTTCTCAATACTTAGTGACCGAGCGTTGAGACTCAGAATCGTTGGTAAGCCCCACCGTGGATTGATCGCAAGCGTGACTAAATTGTCTGCATTCACACCTGTTGTTCTATGTTGTGGTATGCTACAGCTACGGGTGATTATAGGTCGAATATTGAAAGCTCCGTATTCCGTACATGGCATGGCCGTGTTATTTCGGCCGCTTACCTAGTCCCTTTTCGTATGATGTTTGCTTTTGTGGCCCTTTTGACCACACACAAAGCACGACACAGCATTCTCATGTCGACAAGTCTGTGTGACGTGATTTGTCTCCCCACACTTGTTATACTGGCCAGCAATACGCACGTAGCTAGCAGTTGCACGGTCATCCGCATTAGAAGGGCGAATAGCGTGCGTACCTCGATCCTGTTTCGGTGGTCGTTTCCCAGTCGCTCTCGGCGTATAGCGGCTCCCTTTTGACAATGGATGTCCAGATGGCGCGCTGCGTCGCTGTTTCGTTGACCTGTTACCAGTTGATTTCGACTCATTGCAACTCTTCTGCGAACAGGATCCCCGCTGCGCTCCGCCTTCTCGATGGTTACGGAGTATTAGTGACAGGTTGCTCATCAGCTTGTTCATCCCGAACGCAGTAAGACTGATACCGTCACTCTGGAATGCGGACGTGTCGCAGGATCCATCACGAAACAGGAAGTTGACGGACATGCGGACGGCTAAGTGTGCACGTGACGGACATCATGCTATGTTTGCATGTACAGTGCAATTAAACACGCACACAAGGATTCGATATCAAGCCACATTGCATGTGAGACAATGGGAATACACCAGTCAATGGAAGTAATAAAGTCAATTTTGATTTCAATGTGGTTAAATTGACGGAAATCCGAACATGATGTCTGTCACGAGATTTGCATTAAAACAGGGACATGGTCTTTGAGGATCCACGGATACATGCCATTTAAAGGTAGACAATTATTTTGTTTGTAGGATGGATGAGATTATGTGAAACTTTAAAATAGTGTATTATATTGCTGGAGATAATATATTATGTTAGCATGCTGCTTATGTAAAAATTGCGTTACCGACATCATGCAAAATATGTTATTTTTATCAGGTTGTAGTTTAAATGGTTTTCTTGTTTTCAAATTATGGTCATTGACACCTATTCGTTTCATCATTTGAACCAAAACACAAATGACAACGCGTTTCTAAATACAAAAGCCGTCGAGTGACATTATACTAAACATTGAAAAACACAAAAAGACAACTGACAATTGGGTGGGTGCTCCAGTTTGATCAATCAAATCTTAGGACCCAGCTGTCGTAGAGGAATACTGAAAATACGGCTGAGTTTTTGAGGATATAAGTCATACAGTCAGCCTGAAGTTAATCTGTGTTGAAGTAACGCCCGTGAGACAAGAAGAAGGTGGTAACTTTGAAATGGGAAAATTGTCCATGGCCTGACCCTGTTGATTCCGTGCGTACACCGATACTGTGGTAGGTAAATAATATCATATACACGTAAACCCAACAAGCAAATCAATAAAATAGCATTAGTTATGACATGATCAACCAATACGCTAACACTGCCTGGGCTACACGAACAATAAGTATCAGTGAGAGTGATATAATTAAATGTTATATGGAAAGAGGATAAAAAAAACCGAAATGGACTGTTATCCAAGATGTATAAAAAAAGCAATTTGCATTTTGTCCGTTTACGTATAGCAAGAGAAGAATAATACATCAATAAAGAAATCATAATAAACACAATATTATTATTATTATTGCTACAAACCCACGAGCAATAACAACATTTGTTAGTAGTGTATGTGGTCTTATATGCCTAAATACAATAACATGAGTATACTATTATTGTTAAAAGTCAGGTGGTTGGCGCACTGCAAATGTTCAGCCAAGCATAGCAGGTGTAGGCGTTGTTTACGTAATCAGACTGAGACAAGCCAGTGCCAGACGCAGTGTCACAAACAGGGGTGTCACTCCGGCTCAGTGCCGGTTCCTCGCCGTTTGAAGCACTCGTCCTGTTTTGACGTGACCTGGTGCACCGTCATGTTAGTGTATTTCTACAATAGGTTATCATTGTATGTCCAACAGTCTGAAATTTGTACTTCTTTTTTAAGTTTCCTGGGTTCATATAGAAGTTGGGAACGATACATGGTTAAATCCTCGATGATGTTAATTCGATCACTAGGCATTTAAGTCTGGGTTCCGCGCGAGATTCACTCGTGATTTGTAGACGGAATCCCTGCGCCGATCTTTGTTGATTTTTATGATTACTGAGCGTGGCCGTCCCTCGGTGATACGTTTTCCTAATCTGTGTTATCTTTCGATCTCACATGACTGCAATGGCGGAGAGAGTTTCATTTGTTCGTTTACAATGTTCACGATGGTGTTTTCAATGTCGCTGGGAAATTCCCCGAAACCGGTGGTTTGCCATTTTGGTCTTCTGTGTTATAATTTTCTGTTTCTGTTTTTGTTTCGAGTTATTTGGTTTGTTTGTCCTTTTCCTCAGTTTTTTCTGTGAGTATGACGAGTTTGTTTGCAATTTCTTGAGGGAATAGTGCCCGTTTTAATGTCTTTAGAGCCTCGTCGTCACTGAGAATTTCAACGAAAATCAGTTTGAGTTTATCTGAGTCCATATCTTGAGCTCTGTTTTGTTTGCGGTTTACAGGCATTGTGGTGATTTGTGGCACAGGTACCTTAATAGCATGTAAGAGTCTCACTTTGCCACACCCAAGAGAGTCACGTCAGTCCTCATTGCCGAGTCACAAATACTACAGTCTTTGTGTTCTGAAGTATATATCCACCTAGCAGCGTCAACAGCAGTGTTGTCTCCCACACCAAAAGCAAATGTTATCTACCAGTGCATGGTCAGAAGTCGGCTGCGCTTTCGTGTATATGGTATAACCAGCGATCTCGCATGTTTGATCATGACACTTGTAGGGTTACAAATGCTCTCTTTTGAAAAGATACAACTGTACAAACCAGCGATTCTGGCAACCACGAACATTCACTGCACGTTCACGAAGACACCAGTGCACGATCGAAACCAAAGACAAACTCAAAACTGCGTAATTTCGCACTCGTTTATCAGTCTTATATGGCCGTATATCACGGGTGGCCCACCACATTCAATGGTGGCCTTTTTATTGTCTTACACGTTAACTTAACTGTCCTGTTGCTGGACCGTCGGACCTATTGGAATCAGAATAAATACAATTATGGCTCTAAGCAGAGCATGTGGTTTTCGCGGACCTGTTTTCAATTCATGACAAGAAGCAAATTTACAGTGTCATTGTTCATCACAATGATCCCCTGGGTATGGGGAATATATGTGCTAAATGTCATGATGTTAAAAGTAAAAAAGGTAAGTTCTTATATAGCGCAATACCCAGTCGTCGGGACTGCTCGAAGCGCTTTACACTTTACTCCCTGGCAGACCTGTTCATTCGAACACCATCTCGACTTCTCTGGGAAGCATCCAGCCACGCTGCAATTAATGCGCGAAGACTATTCGTACACACATATCCACCACTGTCTACAGCCAGGTACTCATGCATACAGCTGAGTGAACTGGAGCAACGTATAGTGAACGACCTTGCCCAAGGTTCGAAACCGCCGCACAGGATTCGAACCCGGGTTCTCTCGGTTGAGAGTCCGAAGCTCTAGCCACTGCATCACGGCGCTGTTTTCATACAACGTTTTATCCATGAGCAGTATAAATTTTGTTTACAAAATGTTAACAAAACGAATTTATTCAAACGACATTGTTCTACGATCGCACAGGAAAAATCAAAGTGGTGGTCTATCGTATTATTGTTGTGGCTGAATAAAAATCTCTAAAAAAATTAGCATTGCGGATGTAGCCAATCGACTAACCTTCATACGTATTTACATCTGAAGCTGTAGTGAACATGGCGGACATTTTAAAAACCAATATGGCCACATTCTGGCAACTCTTTAAGATTTTCAAGAAGTTCTTGAAGTGTAATATGTATTAAAATAGGTAGGATGTTCTAATCATGTTGTGCCCACGGGACGTTTCACCGTGACACGTTCCTAGGCTGATGATTTCAAAAGGCTACCTTTTACATGATCGAACGCCATTAGTATTTAGTCAACGCTCGGGTTCCAAATTGACCGTGTCGAATTCTGCAAAATGTATTTGACTCGTCCCTTTTGCGTACACATTGTCCTCCTTACAATAACCACAGGCTATGTGTATATGTCCCACCTCAGTTGTCGTGGTACGGTGATAACATTGTATTGATGCTTCACGTGTAAGTCACCTGCTGTTTGTTCTTCTGTCCTGTCAACTGATTCACTATACCTTTCGCAAGCAGTGTTTGTGATATTTCTCTAAACCTTTACACGTAGTCTGTATGGTGTCCGTGTCTCAGTTCCACAGAGAAGAGCGGGGTGTAGCTTTGTAGAACCTTAGTTTAATCTGATGTATCGATTATTTAAAACGTCAGTTCTAAAGCATCTGAAAGCAAATCTTGAATATTGTAGTCGGTGCATTGAGGCATCAATATTAGCTTTCTTGGAGAGTGCACTTTTTAGACACAAGAAGAAAATATAATTTATACTTTAGTTCAACCGTTCGGTTTTCAAGATTTGCACTTACTTGCGATAGTTGCAGTGTTGGCCAGTGTCCTCATCCTGCCTTATTACTTGTGATAACTTAGTTATAATTTCAGGCATGACACGAGGGGCTGAACGACCGCCCGGTGCAAGAGGCGCAACTGGTCCACATGGGCCTCGTGGTGACACGGGTAAGTGTTTGTTTACGCTGCACTGTTGCTCTTAACAACAGTTTCTCTTCTACTTTCTCCAAACACTCAAGTATCAATTTGCAGATTCTCTACGTTGAAGATGTTATTGAACAGGCTGCTTTGATTTGTGCGTTCACTGGGGGAATTGTTTGTAATGAATATGTTAACATTGCAGTAGAACGCCGATAAGTAAGAGCGATGAAGTATTTTGTATATTCCTCAATTTTATTTATGTCTTCGGCCTTGTGGTATATTAATTTGAGTATTGTGTATCTGTTTTATTACATTGTGTAATCATTTTAAGGAAACGATGTTATTACCGTACTGATTTGTTTTCCGCACTGTTGCACATTGCAGGCCCGATGGGCCACCCTGGGCCTCAAGGCAAAAAAGGCGAATCAGGAGCAACAGGAGCACTTGGACCACAAGGACCAATAGGACCATTTGGACCACGAGGACTAATAGGACAACTAGGACCACATGGACCACGAGGACCAATAGGACCGCGAGGACCATCATGTTTACGAGGACCAATTGGCAGAGATGGTAGAGATGGCGGAGAGCCTGCAACCATAGGTGAACATGATTTATAAACGGATGGATGGATTTACGGACGGACGGACGGACGGACGGACGAATGGATGGATGGATGAGTGGATCGATGGAAGGATGGATGGATGTATATATATATATATATATATATATATATATATATATATATATATATATATATATAGTTTAGTTGCTGCTTCGCTGGGGTGCTGCCTGCGAGGAAGGAGCCTTGTCGTAAAAAGTGAATGCACATCCGTACATGTCGCGACGCGGTAGCGTTCATCACTAGATACAGGTGGCATTTCGGTTCTTAAAACATTCAATGGTGGCCTTTTTATTGTCTTTATCAAGACAACATATACACTTCCTAAAAATCTCCTCACAATCCTTACCCGATTAACTGTCACCAAAATAAGGTGATTAACACCTGGCCATCACCAAACCAAAATGAGCGAGTCATGTTTACGCAACTAACCAACTAATTCATGCTATAATACAAATGGTCAGTGAGTGATTGAGTGAGTGGGTGAGTGTGTGTGTGTGTGTGTGTGTGTGTGTGTGTGTGTGTGTGTGTGTGTGTGTGTGTGTGTGTGTGTGTGTGTGTGTGTGTGTGTGTGTGTGTGTGTGTGTGTGTGTGTGTGTGTGTGTGTGTGTGTGTGTGTGTGTGTGTGTGTGTGTGTGTGTGTGTGTGTGTGTGTGTGTGTGAATGCGTGCGTGCGTGCATGCCTGGGTGTGTGTGTCTTTGTTTGAATGAATTATGTGTGAATGTGTGCATGTGTGTGTATGTGTGTGTGTGGATGTATGTATATATGTATGTATGTAGGTATGTATGAATATATATGTATGTATGTAATACTATGTATATATGTGTGTATCGATGTATGTATGTATTTACTGTATGTATGTATGTATGAATGTATGTATGTGTCTGTATATGTGTATGTATATGTCTATGTACATACGTACTTAAACTTGTACACAATTATGTACATTTGCATGCGCCTATACACACACTTATGCATAAGTGTATACGAATGTTAGCGTATGTCTACAAATGTATACGTATTTATACTTATGCGTTTATGCACGTATACATATATATATACATATATATATATATATATATATATATATATATACTTATGTACATTGTTGCGGAAGTATGTATAACACAGATATTTCTCGCGTCAATATGTATACATATATATCCTAACATAATCCACTGTTACATTGACGTACTATTTAAATTGTTTGTAGGAACCTACGTAGGGATTTGCCTTGGTACACCGATCATTGGTTTCATCGTCGTTGCAATAGCAGTCTACGTCTACAGGAAATGCACCTGACAGTGAGTGTCGACGCATAACTTTCAATATTGTTATGAGCCTAGAACAGGGCACCCTCTACAATAAAGGTTTGACCTGCCGGAAATGTTGCCTATGGCCTACAGTTCCCTGTTGAATTGGATGCCAGTTATGCAAATGTGGTTTTGGTTTGCGGGTCATGCTAAGTAATGGCCATTGGAAGAAATATGTTTTAAACGATGTTCCGATATTTTGGAATTATATACGCATTATACAGATTATTTAAGAATATTATACATCCAAATGCACACTTATATTCTGGGAATTGTTATTATGCAATTTACATTAAATTGATCATAACTATGTATAATTAACATACATAAGATTGCAGTTGAGTACGTAGCTTGTAGTACCTGATAATTCGTAATATCTACATTGGTACATGTATACAAATACTCGTTATTTTCAAATTCTCTGTTTTCTTCTCACAATTGTTTCGTCACTCATATTCCAACTTGTTACAGGATTGCTAAAAGTTTACTTATTGACACACAATAAAGTAATTGGAATACTTTACTTATTATCACACATTACAATTATTGGAATACATTACTTATTGACACACATTGAAGGAATTGGAATACATTAAATGGCACCATTCCAAGTAATAATAATAATTATAATTTGGGGCAGAGAAATGTTGCGAAATCAAATTCATGTACTACAAAAACATATAGTAGATTGATTTATGCCTCTTAAATATAATAGTTATGCTACGATTGTTGCTATATTACTATATTTGACAACTGGCATTACACACCAAAATGTGTAACCCATTATGCCCTTATAAATCAGAAGGCTTAAAGAATGCTTCTGAAGCCCTCATATATATAATTTACAATAAAATTTTGTTATGTTGCCATTTGAGTCACGGTTTAAAACCATTTTGCTACATACACCCAGTTTTTAATTATTTCCATCGAAATTGAAAAATTACGATCTACAATTACGATTATTTTCATGGCGCCTGAAGTCAATATTTTTACATGCCTCATGTAACAAATATGGTCTCCAGGTAGAATGAAAGTCATTTCCCAGGATGGCATCCACCTGAAACATATTCCATGTATTTTATCATTAGTTCAACATAGATGTCCTCTGTTGTAGAGTGAAAACGATTTTGTAAATGCAGCATTTACACCTGGTTTGATTAGTAGAAACCATTAATGGTTGTAATGCCTTAATGTAATAACTTTAAATAAGTTATCAAGTTGCGATACTCCTGATCAAAACACTTTCAAATTAACTCAAAATGTATAGAAAATGCAGCAATGTCTATCTTAGAATAATAATGGCTTCCAGAAGTCCTGGTCTTTTCACTATCAGATTCAGAATAATCTATTCGACCATAAAATACACATTATATACAGCAAGTGAATGTAAAAAAATGTATGGTCAAGGAGACTTTCATTAAGGCATGACGCTGCTAACATATGAGCCACCCTGTTGTTAATTGTATAATTTTAATACAAAGTAATCATATAACTATAATTATTGTATTAAATATGAGTTTATAAGTAATAAGCATTAATTTACAGTGTTTAACGCTAACTCACTAACTAATTAACTCACTCAATAACATTAACTAACTACTAACATTAACTAACATCAAACAAACAAAATAATATACTATAATAGTAATATATAAACTAAACTAATGTTAAAATACAACTGACATTTATTTAATAGTTAAACGTTATTAAAATATTTATTTTACAAAACATAAGTGCTGGCCATTTTGGCATCAAAATGAAACCTGCATCTCAGAAAAGCACGATTAAGATGTATAAAGCAAAGGCCCTGGTTATGATAAGTATGTTAATTAGTTTTTATTCATTATAAAATGTAAAGCTGCAAGGGATATTTGCTGCAGTGCATTTCATTTATGCGTGGCTATTTTATACTTCATCGTCAATCTTACTTGCTTTTGCACCAGCCTGATATTGTTCGCTGAAAAACAACAGCTTTCGCCTGCATGGTTGTAACGTACATCCACCGTGTTAGATATATTGATTATATTATGTTACATTATATATAACCATATTAATAAGGATTAATAAGTAGAATAATAATTAGTTAGCCAAAGCACCTGTGTATACATTCTGTTGATTCGCCCTGACCGCATGAAGATGTGATTAGCTTTGGGATAATACGATGGTCATAGGTCATCCATTAATTAATTAATTGGGCCTCTGAAAGGAAACTGTATCAATAGAAAATCATTTTCTGACTTAGGTTTATTCATGATTCAGAAACTGAGATTCTCTCAGATTTTACTCTGTACGTATTTGTTGTGGCGATGCTTAAAGACAGTATACATACGCTGTAGGACGAACCTTCTGTGTTATCTTTATCTTAAAGACAGTATACCTACGCTGTAGGACGAACCTTCTGTGTTATCTATATCTTAAAGACAGTATACGTACGCTGTTGGACGAACCTTCTGTGTTATCTATATCTTAAAGACAGTATACCTGCGCTGTAGGGTGAACCTTCTGTGTTGTCTATATCTTAAAGACAGTATACCTACGCTGTAGGACGAACCTTCTGTGTTATCTATATCTTAAAGACAGTATACCTACGCTGTAGGACGAACCTTCTGTGTTATCTATATATTAAAGACAGTATACCTACGCTGTAGGACGAACCTTCTGTGTTGTCTATATCTTAAAGACAGTATACCTACGCTGTAGGACGAACCTTCTGTGTTATCTATATCTTAAAGACAGTATACCTACGCTGTAGGACGAACCTTCTGTGTTGTCTATATCTTAAAGACAGTATACCTACGCTGTAGGTCGAACCTTCTATGTTATCTATATCTTAAAGATAGTATACCTACGCTGTAGGACGAACCTTCTGTGTTATCTATATCTTAAAGACAATATACCTACGCTGTTGGACGAACCTTCTGTGTTATCTATATCTTAAAGACAGTATACCTACGCTGTAGGACGAACGTTCTGTGTTTAACAAGATTTAACAAGATTGCCATCCAGAAAATTACTCTGGATGGCAGTTGGACAAGGAAGCCTTTTGGCTTATCGAGAGTCCAATACTTTTTATCTACATGTATCCCGCCTTTTTAAGGTGTGTGTCGATTTTATTTTTAAACATATTTACGCTACTAGCACCAACACAATCAGGAGATAATCTGTTCCATTCATTTACAGTCCTTTGTGAGAATGAGAACTTTCTTATATCTAATCTACACTGCTCCTTTACTAATGTAGCTTCATGTCCTCTGGTCCTTCTATCTTTCTTAACTGAGAAAAAAATGTTTCTATCAATATTTTCATAACCATTCAATATTTTAAACACTTCTATGTGATCTCCTCTCAATCTCCTGGTCTCTAGTGTTGTTAAACCACATTCTTTTAGGCGTATTTCGTAACTAAGATCCCTCAGATTTGGTATCATTTTAGTCGCTCTCCTCTGTACTCTTTCTAGCATATCTATGTCCTTCTTGCGATATGGCCTCCATGCTTGTATACAATATTCTAAATGAGGCCTCACTATTGTTTTGTACAGCGGTACTATTAATTCTTTTTTCTTATACGCTATATTTCGCCTAATTAATCCAAGGATTTGATTTCCCTTTGACGCTGCAATTCCGCACTGCTCTGAAACCTTCATATCAGCACTAATGGTTAACCCTAAGTCCTTTTCTTTTACAGTAGTACTTAGAACAGTACCCCCCATTTTATATTTTACCTCTTCATTCCCATGACCTGTGTGGAGGCATTTACATTTCCCAAAATTGAACAGCATTTGCCACTTTTCAGACCATTTGATCAACCTATCAAGATCATCTTGTAAATGCTGTCTGTCTCCATCACTTTTAATCCTTCTAAACACTTTTGTATCATCCGCAAATTTTAACACCTTGCTTGTTATATCATCGTCCAAATCGTTGATATATATTAAGAATAATATAGGTCCTAGTACTGATCCCTGTGGTACCCCACTCAATACCGATTTCCAGTTTGAAGCCTCCCCATCAACTACTACACGTTGTCTTCTGTCATTCAGCCATTTTTCTATCCAGTTTATTATAGCATTTCCTATGCCATGGGCCTTTAGCTTAAGGAGTAATCTTTGATGTGGTACTTTGTCGAAAGCTTTTTGAAAATCTAAATAGATGATATCTACTGGTGATCCCTCATCTACCCACCTAGTGATGTCTTCCAAAAAACATAACATATTTGTTAAGCATGACCTCGCTTTTAAAAACCCATGTTGAGATGGGTTTATCAAATTATGTTTAACAAGAAAATCCACCATGTGATCTTTAATTAGTCTTTCTAATAATTTGCAAATCACTGATGTTAAACTCACTGGTCTATAGTTCTCTGACTTGTTTCTCGAACCTTTTTTAAATAACGGTATAATGTTTGCCTCTTTCCATTCTAAAGGAACCACTCCCTCTTCTAATGACAAATTGAAAACTGTTGCAAGCGGTGCGCTAATTTGTTCTACAATTTCCAATAGTAGTTTGGGCGGAATCCCGTCCATTCCAGGTGATTTATTATCCTTCATAGCCCTTATTTTCTTAGCTACCATTTCCGAGGTTACAACTAACTGTCCTAAATAGTGTGAATCTGCCCCCTTGAACTTAACCTCTGGTACTGGCAGTGAACTAATATCTTCCCTGGTAAACACTGAACTAAAATACTCATTCAGGTCTTCTGCCATTAAGAATCCCTCTGATATTGTATTTCCAGCACTATCTTCTAGAGGACCGACCTTATCCTGAACTTTCTGTTTGCTTCGAATATACGCATAACAACTCTTACTGTCATGTTTTATATTACTAGCTAATTTTTTTTCATAGCTTCTCTTTGAATTTCTAATTTCAGCTGTAGCTTGATTAAGTGCTTCTTTATAAATGTTGTAGTCTTCATCATTTCCAGTACATCTATATGACTTCCACATCATTTGTTTATACTAAATTTTTCTAATGGCTTCTTTCGATAAGTGTTTCTTTTTAGACCGTTTCCCTTGTTTTTTTAAAGGTACAAATTTATCGACTATGCACTTAATTTCACTATTTAAGATATTCCAGCATTCGGTTGCTGTCTTATTCTTCAGTGTGTTATTCCAGTCTATCTTTGCTAAATATTTCCTCATGTCCTTATACCTTCCTTTATGGAAATTTCTCCTATACTGCTTTTTACTATTCCTTTCTGATTTTACTTTGATGGTAAAATGTATCTGGTTGTGATCACTACTCCCCAGTGGCTCACATATCTTGACATTGTCAACTAATTCTTTCTGTGAGGACAAAACTAAGTCTAACACATTCTCTCCCCTGGTTGGTTCTAGCACCTGTTGAGAAAGGAAACTACCTTGTACTAAAACTAAAAACTTGTGGTCCTAACTCCCCAGACTCTGTAGAGATTTCCATTGTATATGCCCATGGTTAAAGTCCCCCATAATAATACAGTTCCGTTTGCTTACTTCCCTTATAGCGTTTTGTATTTTTTCATTCTCTTCTATGCTTATGTTTGGACTTCGATAAACTAACCCAACTGTTAACGTTGAGTTTCCTGTAACTATGTTACACCAAACAGCTTCTTCGCAATCTGCTTCTCTTTCTAATTTTATTTCATAAGCCTGGATAGATTCTTTAATATATAAAATAACTCCACCTCCCTTTCTTCCTATTCTATCTTTCCTAAACATTACATATCCTGTTAGTCCCAATTCGGCATCTGATATATCAGTGGTGGCCCACGATTCGGTTATACCTATTATGTGAGGGTCAATATCTTCTACCATAATGTTTAGTTCACCTCTTTTGTTTACTATGCTCCTTGCATTTAAACAAATGCATTTATATCGTGATTCAGAACAGTTTTCCAGGCTGTTCTTTGCCGATTTATTTCTGCTGTCTTTATCTATGCCTCCAGTTTCAGGCTTCTCTGTGAATCCCCCCTGCGAATCTAGTTTAAATAGATGCAGCCTGTCCCACTGTCAACAGATTGCAGCAAGTTCTCTGAGAAAACTGCTGCCCCCTTTCCACTTAGATGTAGGCCATCTCTCATGTACATATCTTCCCTCCCAACAAAGTATCCCCATAAATCTACGAATCCCACCCCCTCTTCTTTACACATCTGCTCAACTAGTGCGTTGATCGCCATCCTCTTGCAGTTTCTATATGTCGGCCCCCTTCCTCCCATTACTGGCAAAATTCCTGAGAGGATAATCTGTTCTACTCTTGTCTTTTTTAACTTCTTCACTAACTGTCTGTACTTCTGAACTATCCCAGTTGTTCCCTCCCTCTCTGCGTTATTTGTCCCTACATGTACTAGTATAGACCCTCCCTTGCCATGCCCCAGTACCTTCTCTACCCTTTCAGTTACATGTTCTATCCTAGCCCCCGGTAGACAAACAACGACGTCCTCCCCCTCGCTTAGAGTCTTATCTGTCTTTCTCATAATCGAATCGCCCATAAACACCCTCTCTTTCCTCATTGCCCCCTCAATCACTGCCTCAGTGTAGCTCTTTCTACGGTTTGCATCTGTCTGGTTGTAATCTTGTTCCCCTGTCTTCTGCTCTCCCGTCACAATCTCGTCCGTTCCATTCTTTCCTGACGCTGTTTCTCTTGTCACCTTTCTTCCTGTCATCGGCCCTCCCGACTTCTGTTCTGTCACATGTACTCTCACTTCCTTTCTTCCCGTCATCTTTCCTCCCATTGCATTTCCTTCTCTCCTCTCCCGTCTCTTTTTCCCTCCTACCTCTTTCTCTACGGTCACTTTCTCTCCTGCCACCTTCACACCTGTCACATTTCCTGCCGTCGATCCTCCACTTTCTTCCCCTCCGATCACCTTCCTTCCTCTCAGTCTCCTTTCCTCGGTCTTGTTGCCACTACTCTGCTCCTTCAGTTTCACAGTATTCCCAACTTTATCCCTGTCGTCTCTCTCCATTCCGTCTGTCTCCTTGCTGATTCTCATCTCCATCCCCTTCACAATATCTACTAACCTAGCTACCTCTTTCTCCAGACATTTCACCTTCCAACACCCCACGCACTGAAAGGTGAATCCCTCTTCCTTGGTTTCTGTCCATGACTTCGTACAGCCGGATAAGGCAAAATCTACCCAACTGTGGCAGTCGTCGCACACCAAGTGTCTCTTTGCCTTGACTTGCCGCTTGCAAGGCGCCATATCAGAATTTATTTAATAATAATAATCTAATTAGCTATTTAAAATAGTTTTGTCAACTGTGTTTACACCATTCACTGTCTATGTAGTCTTTAAGAAGACTGTTTTCTGTGCACAAATGTTACACTTTTCGTAAGATTGCGTACGCTAGACTGCCTTATTTATTTAGGTTATACAGCGCCCTAGCGAATAAGAGAGACACTAGCTACATAAACTTAGTTCGCCCGATTATCGCAAATGCTTAATTTTAACAACAAAGCTACCTTATCAAAATGTCTAGCAGGTACTGACTTACACAGATATTATCTTATGTAGGTAGTTTATGGTTGTTACTTTATCACCTATATATTCTACCACCTAACGAGGTTTGTTAAATCTTGTTTACAAACTTATCGTAGGGGTAGCCGTAAGCTAACGTACCCTATTATCACTCACTAGACTAAAGTGTCCTAAAATACTTTATCTAACTAACTTTAAGCACAACTGCTACTCAATATATGTTTACTGCTACTTTATGAATGATATTAAGGCAAGAATAATACTGATCAATCAGTAATTCCACTTGCTTATGAACTTTGATACACCACCAATTTCAACGATCTATCTCCGCCAAATATAGCCTCGAACGGAAATGTATGTTGTCTATATCTTAAAGACAGTATACCTACGCTGTAGGACGAACCTTCTGTGTTGTCTATATCTTAAAGACAGTATACTTACGCTGTAGGTCGAACCTTCTGTGTTATCTATATCTTAAAGATAGTATACCCACGCTGTAGGACGAACCTTCTGTGTTTTCTATATCTTAAAGACATTATACCTACGCTGTAGGACGAACCTTCTGTGTTATCTATAACGTAAAGACAGTATACCTACGCTGTAGGACGAACCTTCTGTGTTATATATATCTTAAAGACAGTGTACCTACGTTGTTGGACGAACCTTCTGTGTTATCTATATCTTAAAGACAGTATACCTACGCTGTTGGACGAACCTTCTGTGTTATCTATATATTAAAGACATTATACCTACGCTGTTGGACGAACCTTCTGTGTTATCTATATCTTAAAGACAGTATACCTACGCTGTTGGACGAACCTTCTGTGTTATCAATATCTTAAAGACATTATACCTACGCTGTAGGACGAACCTTCTATGTTATCTATAACTTAAAGACAGTATACCTACGCTGTAGGACGAACCTTCTGTGTTATCTATATCTTAAAGACAGTATACCTACGCTGTAGGACGAACCTTCTGTGTTATCTATATCTTAAAGACAGCATACCTACGCTGTATGACGAATCTTCTGTGTTATCTATATCTTAAAGACAGTGTACCTACGCTGTAGGACGAACCTTCTGTGTTATCTATATCTTAAAGACAGTATACCTACGCTGTAGGACGAATCTTCTGTGTTATCTATATCTTAAAGACAGTATACCTACGCTGTTGGACGAACCTTCTGTGTTATCTATATCTTAAAGACATTATACCTACGCTGTAGGACGAACATTCTGTGTTATCTATATCTTAAAGACAGTATACCTACGCTGTTGGACGAACCTTCTGTGTTATCTATATCTTAAAGACAGTATACCTACGCTGTTGGAAGAACCTTCTGTGTTATCTATATCTTAAAGACAGTATACCTACGCTGTTGGACGAACCTTCTGTGTTATTTATATCTTAAAGACAGTATACCTACGCTGTAGGACGAACCTTCTGTGTTATCTATATCTTAAAGACAGTATACCTACGCTGTTTGACGAACCTTCTGTGTTATCTATATCTGTACGTCCTTATGGGTCAACCTTGTACGTACCCAAAAGGTGTTAGCGCAGCATAGTGAACTAAGTAGGCATGTAAGGTTATCACCCGGGGTACCAACAAGTTGTCATGGGGACTGCCTCGATTATATCGATGGTGAAGAGGACATGGTGGCGGGATCACTCCGCTCTTCAACAACGGACTTGCTGCCGATTGCAGCTGAGATAACGCCTCCTGACATCCTTTGAAACAAGCAGTTGTCTTGCTCGTCTTGCTGAACATTTCGTCAACACATACTTCACACCACGGTCGCGACGTCTGCACCTTGTCGAAAACGACTGCGATATAGACACCCCTTCTCGGAACACGCCCGGTGCACCAGCAACTGTGCTACTGAGGACAAAACAGCATCGCGTGTTCAAACAAAACGTCGACTGTAACGGAATGTCCCAATGTCCATTACGTCACATCAAAACAACCAACTGAATATGACTTCATCCGACGCTCCGTTGTGGGCCTCTGCCATGTAAGAACTATATACGGCTTGTTCAAACACATTATGAACCCACGTTGGCCTGGCACCAGCAGCATCGTGTGAATGCGGCTGGGATAGATAAACCGCTCTTCACGTCACCAGTCAGTGTCTGCAATACAAATTAAATTGCAACGAGACCTGGTCGGCTTAGGCAAATCTTGATGCGCCATGCTTCAGTACCTGAAATGTAACACATAATGAACCCCACTGAAACATTCGCAATAAGAAGAAGCCGTTATTAGTATTCTAGAGTTTTGGATAAGCCGCCGTGGTGGGAGCTGGAGCACCCGCGGAGAAATTATAAGATGGCGCCTATCACGTGACCTACCTCCTAGCAGAAAGAAGAGGACGTAGTGCCACCTGGCGGAATGTTATGGAGGTAGTGCCTCTGGCGGGATATGAGGGGTAATTAGGGTTAATGAGGTATTCACTTAGACAGACGTGTGTGTGTATGAATGTGCTCGTATGAAAGAACTAACGAAACACAAGAGTATACGAGTGCACACGAATTTTATTGACGAAAGATACAAGCGTAATGAGCATATGCATACGTGTGTGTGACATCATGCATGAAACCGTGTTTTATTAACTGAAGACAAGTGGACGATGTGACATGACTTGCGGGTGACTGAACACCACGCAGGCGGTCGTGAGCTTACGGGTCAGTATGACCACGCCAGTGGCTCGTAGTGTGGCACGACTTACGGGTGACTGAACACAGCGGCAGAGGTCGTGAGCTTACGGGTGTCTGACCACCGAGCTATAGGCTCGAATGATAATAATGATGATGATACCCGTCTGTTAATGAAACCAGGTATGTTAACCACGTCGGACCTATGATGACCTAGTTATCCCTAGTGCCGAAACACACACCTTATTGCAATTGTTTAAGCCAATCAAATACACGGCAATCGTTTGCTACCAGATCAGTGCCGAAACCGTTCACGAATTCCTTCATTGGAAGTCCACGACAGCGAAACATGAGATAAGCAACACAGTATTGTCCGCAAACGTTAGATTATGAGTCATTCCCCCAGGTGGCACTACTTCCACTTCTTACATATAGGAGAGGTATTGAAACACATATGTCGACCCAGTCCGATATCACAGTCAGGCGGATGATGTAACCTGATACGATAAGAGGCTAAGTCAGGGCAACAGACGGAGACAGATAAGAAAGGACTCTGGAACGTCATACAAACAGCTGTGTCGGGAAGTGTAGAATAAGCACGCTTCGATGTAGGTCATGGAGTATTGATATTAATATTATTATATAATTCATGATCAAAATCACATGACCTACCTCCTGGTGAAAAGAAGTGTATGTAGTGCCACCTGGCGGAAATTCATGGAGGCTGTGCATCCTGTGGGAAGGTGCCTACTGCAGGGATATGAGGGGTAATTATGGATATAATTAAGGAGTAATGAGGGGTAATGAGGAAATGAGCGAGTGCATGTGTAAGTCGGCCGGCGGAAAGAAGTGGAAGTAGTGCCACCTGGCGGAATATGGTATGTGTACTGGATATATACACATGCATACATACACACATATACACACGCGTATGCATAGACACATACATTCATACACACATACACACACACACAAATACATACATACATACATACACATACATGCACAACTACATACCTTCATACATGCATGCATGCACGCACAAACACACACATACGTACATACATATATACACGCACACGTGCATACACACTCATAGATACATACATACATACATACATACACATGCATACATAACTACATACATACACACGCATGCATGCATACACACATATACACACATACATACGTACATACATACATACATACACACACATACATACACATATAGACATACACACACATACATACATACATACATACATACATACATACATACAAGCATACATACATACATACACACACACACATGCACATACATACATACATACATATATACACATATATACACGTACATACATATATACATACACATACATACAACACACATATACACATACATACATACATACATGTATACATAAATATACACACATGTTTCACTAATTCCCTCATTACCCCTCATTACTCCTTAATTATATCCATAATTACCCCTCATATCCCTGCAGTAGACACTTTCCCTCTTGAGGCACAACCTCCATATCTTTCCGCCAGGTGGCATTACATACACTTCTTTCCACCAGGAGGTAGGTCATGTGATTTTGAACGTCAATTATATAATAATATTAACACCAATACTCCATGACCTACTTCGAAGCGTGCTTATTCTACACTTCCCGACACAGCTGTTTGTATGACGTTCCAGATTCCTTTCTCATCTGTCTCCCTCTGTTGCCCTGACTGACCTCTTATCTAGTCGCTTAGCAACGTGGTGTCTGGTTACATCATCCGCCTGACTATGATATCGGACTGAGTCGACATCTGTGTTTCAATACCTCTCCTATATGTTAGAAGTGGAAGTAGTGCCACTTGGGGGAATAACTCATAATCCCAAGAGACTTCAGAGTCCCGTGTCTAACGTTTGTGGACAATACTGTGTTGCTTATCTCATGTTTCGCTGTCGTGGACTTCCAATGAAGGAATTCGTGAACGGTTTCGGCACTGATCTGGTAGCAAACGATTGCAGTGTATTTGATTGGCTTAAACAATTGCAATAAGATGTGTGTTTCGTTTCCGATAAGTAGGTCATAATAGGACCGACGTGGTTGACATACCGTGTTTCATTAACAGACAGGTAAAATCATCATCATTATCATTCGAACCTATGGCTCGGTGGTCAGACACCCGTAAGCTCACGACCTCTGCCGCTGTGTTCAGTCACCGTAAGTTGTACAACCCTTCACGCCACTAGCGTGGTCATACTGGCCCGTAAGCTCACGACCGCTGGCGTGGTGTTCAGTCACCCGCAAGTCATGTCACATCGTGCACATGTTAATCAAACACGATTTCATGCATGATATCACACACACACGTATGCATATGATCATTACGCTTGTATCTTTCGTCAATAAAATTCGTGTGCTGTCGTATACTCTTGTGTTTCGTTAGTTCTTTCATACATGCGCATTCATAAACACACACATCTGTCTAAGTGAATACCTCATTAACCCTAATTACTCCTCATATCCCGCAGGCTGCACTACCTCCATAACATTCCGCCAGACGGCACTACGTCCACTTCTTTCCGTTAGGAAGTAGGTCACGTGACAGGCGCCATCTTATAATTTTTCCATGGGTGCTCCTGCTCTCTCCACGGCGGCTTATCCAAAAACTCTAGAGTACTACTGAGGTTAATGTATCTGGTGGTTATGTCAGATTAATACCTCAGGGGAAAGTTTGGACCCAAGATTATAGGGGAGCTTTGAGCCACCCCCTGTAACTTTGTTTATACTTACCATACGTTTATTTTTCCGAATTATGTACAAGCAGGTCATGCTGCTCACAACTTCCCTGCCATTTGAATAATTACGTTAATAATTACGATTAACACCCTACTTAAGTATCTACACAGTTACACGAAGTAATGCTTGTAAATAGAATAATTCACTTTCGCGGTAGCTGGGATTAAGCTTTTTCAAGATGTGTTAAGAAAATGGTATATTTCAATTCAATTCAATGTATTACCTTATCCATATCAATGCAAAACAAGTCATAAGGTTTTGCTGTTTGTGGACCATTTGGTGATAATGTGAGATTTAGTGTGGTACGTGCTACAAATGATTATAGAAGACACGACTTTTTAGTTAAGCAAACTATTTCACGCCATCATTTTCGTTCATTATCCTTTTAGGTTGAATTCTTCAGCGTGGCCCTATAGTGATGAAGAAGAGGCGGTACAGAACCTGATATAATCAGCAGCACCATCTGACTCGCGAAGATGACCCGCATTAGTACAGGTCTATAACACACCAAATGCTGCAGTGCCAAGAGATTAGGTACTTCAATGTACTCACACAACTTATCATATTCACGTATGTATATTCGTATATATGGTACACTGGGACATTTCCAAGAGGTGCCAACAGTACCTCGTTCTGGCAGAACATATCGTTGTTCCTTTGGTACCGCTTCTTGGCTGAAACATCCCGCTTTTTACAAATTCATAAATAAATCATATTCATGCAAAAAGGATAGAGTTGTTGATTTTTGTATATGAGATCATTCTACGTATTTTTCGTGCGTACATTCGTCGCGAAAAGAGAACGGAACATAAACGGGGCTACCATAACAAATGTTACAAAAACAACAGGAAAACTTACTAAAACGGACGTAAATTAAATGGATGAGGCTATGTTTCGCTTTTTGTGTACTTGGCTCGCTTTTTATAAGCACTTACCTGCTTTTCCATGAGTAGATGTTGACATACTTTGACAAGATTGAAAATATACAGAAGACAATTGAAAATAGTGTTATATTTATTTCATTGTAAAACATCACGCGTGCGCGACAAAGTTTTTAATCTAATTCACATTTGCAACTACAATTAATATTTACAATTAATTAATTAATTAACACATTCAATATGCGTAGCATTTCAAATGTCGCTATGTTGATCACTATAAATGAACGTTACATCACTGGAAAACTGCACTGGGCGGCCACCTGGTCCCTGTTTTAATAATATTAGCAGAAATGACTTGGAAGTTGACAGTCGTGATAGTAATATTTACAAAAAATGTTTTGAAAACACCGTTACATAAACACAATAAAGTGTTCGCATATACTGATTGTTTGGTAAACATGACAAAGGTCGGTGTTATTAATATATAACGCAACGTAATGCAGAAAAAGAATAACAAATATCATTCACAAGTGTATGGTATTTTCCCAATCATGGTTCTAAATAATTTCCAAGTTTTTTTAGAGTCGTTCTTAAAAGTGTTTAACTGATTAGCATAGTATGTTGTTTGGCAATTTGTGTTAGTTTATTATACATATTTCTATACTGTACATAACGGATATAAGTAGAATGTGTCTTAGAATTGCCAATACATTTCCTATAGAGTTTGTTTGATGTTATTAAGTATTATTATTAAGTCATCCACTCACTACATATTACATATTTGGGATTAGTTTTAGCAATTTTCTCCGGCGTGAATGTATCAATGACATAGTTAAGTTTTATAGTGAATTCCCTGAACGCATTATCTGTATCTAACTCGTGTACATACATCCAATCAATTTTGCAGAGTGTAGATGTTATATGGCCAATGGATTTGTCAGACATGGGTTTATGTTTGAATATTAACGGCTGGAAGCACGCGTAACCTGCCATGTCTGTCCGGTTGGCTGATGACTATTCGTAGACTTCTGTCGCTGTGGGACGATTTGCACATAATTTTTAAGGCAAACGTTCTCCTAACTAGCCGACTAACTCAAGATTGCTTAGAGAACCTCTTTGCTGTGACCAGGGGTAAGGCTCACTTCAGCTGAGCAGTTCCGACTCTACCTTCGACAGGTAATGCTTGACTCTATTCTACCAGCAAAAAGAGCAACTGCAGGGAAGACGGGGACACTTTTCTTCTCAACCTCAAGTCTTTCAGTACGGCGAGTCAAAACACCGCCGCCGTTAAAGAAGATCCTCTGCCCGTTTTCTCTCAAACAGGATAAATGACCAGTCTTTATTTAAATGTTGAGACGGAATACCTTTCCATTGAGGAAGAAAACACATTGACATACATAGAAGGATGCATGGTCTGGAAACTATGTGACAAAGTATGTCAACAATATCAGCAAACCCTGATTGGTTCACTGACAAATTCATCTACAGAAGTGCTACTAAAACAGCTAAATAATGCAAAAAGATGGACATGTAACACCAAGTAAGGAACTAGCGTTAACAGTTGAAATCATGGAGCGTGCTTTCAAGAAAACAAGCCACGCTCTAAATATGGATAAAATCCGGAGTAGAGTGCGCCGTCATCTCGTCAAAGAAATACCAGAAGACTCATTCGTCCGACCTGCCGGAATGTGCACACTGAAAGATTATGTGTTGAACTTATTCATCAACACTTCCCTCCATGATTTGATAAAGATGAATAACAACAATTTCACAACTTCAAGAGTGAGAAATAGAAAAGTCCTGAAGTTGTCGCATATGTAAACAGGTAAGTAGGCGCAACATACGGCGGGCACCTACAGTCGTGGCATCAGCATACGGCGGGTACTTGCGTCCAATATATTTTATTTTAAAATGATAAGTACGAGTGCCCATTCGAAGAATAAATAATTGCCTTCAAAGTAACGTATGCTTGTGTGCATACGAATGCAAATGCATAATGATTTGTGCGCTGTTTTGGGGAAGTCGGTATGCTACAGTATTGAAAAGATTGCTCAACTGCGTAGTTCTCCTAGATAGCCGACGGGTGACACCACTAATTGCACTGGCTTCACTTTTCGACCAATATTTAGCGTGAGTTGTGTCTCTTTACGTCTATTCTTTTTGGTATTACCGACGTTGTGCTGCGTTGGGCTCTTGTTTCACACCTAAAACCAGATACACCGAAGGACGACGCATCTATACATACGGTACGTCAATGTAGCACGATTTTAAAGATATAATACACAGGCCTACTGCCGGGGTTAACTAACTTACAGTTAACTGAACGATCACATGAGTAGTACGCTAGACAAAGCTTGTGCCTGGTATGGACGTTACTGAGGACATGCCATGACTGGAAAGAAAGCAACCCGTTTTATTAACCGTTTCAACAACCACCAATAAAGTATATATCACATTATCTATGAACATTTGTGACACCCCCCAACCCCTTATCACGCTTCGTCATGATTTGTATATATTCCCCTAAAATTACATTCGTTTTAGGAAACAATCCCTATGATTCACACATCTATAATAGTTAATATATTCGTTACACGATTGCATCGAACCGTTCTTTGCACGTATAATATGAGTCAGAGTAAAATGAACAAAAGCAATAGAACTTTGCTGGTTCTTCGCTGGAATGCTGTTGAAATCTACTCAAAGACTAGCTAAACAAAAAATGCCACCTGCCATCAACAACATCTCGCCGAGACGACATTTAAAAAGTCGTTACAGAATGCTTACTCTGAGACTCACGTCCCATGTGACGCTTAGTCATACTTGCCCGCAGACCGTCACCCTTATAATCGTGGCCTACTTTATGCATAACCCATATTGTGTCGATCCAGGGCGTTTTTTAAGTAGTGGCTGACACTTTTTTATATTCCGTTGTTATTGCGAATTTGTATTTTGCAGCGTAAATAAAAGAATCCATTTAATATTTAAAGGATGTGGACTTCGTAGACACGAATTACCTGATCATCGGGCACGATGGATTTCAGAAAGAGAGAGAGGGGGTAGATATATATAATATATATATATATATATATAGGTAGATAGATAAATATATAAATATATATATAAATATATATATATATAGATCATAGAGAGAGAGGGGGGGTACATTGCAGTAACGAAACTAATAGTCTCCGTATTTGAAACTGGACATTAAT
Organism: Escarpia spicata; assembly: GCA_963995525.1. Classification (NCBI taxonomy): domain Eukaryota; kingdom Metazoa; phylum Annelida; class Polychaeta; order Sabellida; family Siboglinidae; genus Escarpia; species Escarpia spicata. The sequence goes on along the minus strand of OZ023210.1, from coordinate 54,153,645 downwards.
AGGTGTAGGCTTTACCTATGGAGTCAATTGCAAATCATCCCACTTACATTTTAATTACAGCAGCCATTTTGGATTCCAAGATGGCTACTGCGGAACAGTTCCTCGACAGACGCCTCGTCTTCGTCAAGTAATTACTTGGTTAACAATTTCCAAATATTGGTCTCACGGACCACCTGTAAAGCAACAAATAATTTGGCCCGCGGGCAAGTTTTGGCGTATCGTTGCAATGGGAGGAAGTGGACCAACATATAGATACGGCAAGAGGATGGCGATCAACACACTAGTTGAGCAGATGTGTAAAGAAGAGGGGGTGGGATTCGTAGATTTATGATGATACTTTGTTGGGAGGGAAGATATGTACATGAGAGATGGCCTCCATCTAAGTGGAAAGAGGCAGCAGTTTTCTCAGAGAACTTGCTGCAATCTGTTGACAGTGGGACAGGCTGCATCTATTTAAACTAGATTCGCAGGGGGGACTCACAGAGAAGCTTGAAACCGGAGGCATATATAAAAACAGCAGAAATAAATCAGCAAAGAACAGCCTGGAAAACTGTTCTGAATTAGGATATAAATGCGTTTGTTTAAATGCAAGGAACATAGTAAACAAAAGAAGTGAACTAAACATTATGGCAGAAGATATTGATCCTAACCTAATAGGTATATCCGAATCTTGGGTCACCACGGATATGTCAGATGCCGAATTGGGACTAATAGGCTATGTAATGTTCAGGGAAGAAAGATTAGGAAGAAGGGGAGTTTGAGTTATTTTATATGTTATAGAATCTATCCAGGCTTATGAAATAAAATTAGAAAGAGAAGCAGATTGTGAAGAAGCTGTTTGGTGTAACATAGTTACAGGAACCTGAATGTTAACGGTGTGGTTAGTTTATCGAAGACCAAACATAAGTGTAGAAGATAATGAAAAAGTACGAAACACTAATAAGGGAAGTTAGCAAACGGGTCTGTATTATTATGGGATATTTTAACCATGGTCAAATACAACGGAAATTACAACAGGGTACGGGGAGTGAGGACCACAAGTTTTTAGTTTTAGTACAAGACAGTTTCCTCTCACAACATGTGCTAGAGCCAACCAGGGGTGAGACTGTGTTAAACATAGTTTTGTCCTCGCATAATGAATTAGTTGACAATGTCAAATTATGTGAACCACTGGGAAGTAGTGATCACAACCAGATACATTTTACCATCAAAGGAAAATCAGAAAGCAATAATAGAAAGCAGTTCAGGAGAAATTTTCACAAAGGAAGATACAAGGTAATGAGGAAATATTTATCAAAGATAGACTGGAACAACACACTGAAGAGTAAGTCAGCAACAGAATGCTGGAATATCTTGAGTGACATAGAGTGCATCGTCAATAAATTTGTTCCCTTAAAAAAGAAGGGAAACGGTCCAGAAAGAAATACTTATCGAAATAAGCCATTAGAAAAATTAAGTACAAACAAACGATGTGGAAATCATATAGACGTACTGGAAATAGTGAAGACTACAATATTTATACAGAATCTCTAAACCAAGCTATAATTGAAGTTAGAAATTCGAAGAGAAGCTACGACAAACATTAGCCTGTAATATAAAAAGACAGCAAGAGTTGTTATGCATATGTTCGGAGCAAACAGAAAGTTCAGGATAAAGTCGGTCCTCTAGAATATAGTGCTGGAAATATAATATCAGAGGGATTCTTAATGGCAGAAGACAAGAATGAGTATTTTAGTTCAGTGTTTACCAGGGAAGATATTAGTTCACTGCCATTACCAGAGGCTAAGTTTAAGGGGGCAGAATCAGACTAGTTAGGACAGTTAATTGTAACCCTGAAAATGGTAGCAAAAATTAGGGCTAGGAAGGATAATAAATCACCTGGAATGGATGGGATTCCGCCCAAACTATAATTGGAAATTGTAAAACAAATTAGCATTCCACGTGCAACAGTTTTTTTAACTTGACATTAGAAGAGGGAGCGGGTCCTTTAGAATGGAAAGAAGCAAATATTATACCGTTTTTTTTAAGAAAGGTTCCAGAAACAAGTCAGAGAACTACAGACCAGTGAGTTTAACGTCAGTGATTTGCAAATTATTAGAACGACTAATTAAAGATCACATGGTGGATTTTCTTGTTAAACATAACTTGTTAAACCCATCTCAACATGGGTTTATAAAAGCGAGGTCATGCTTAATACATATGTTGTGTTGTTTGGAAGATATCACTAAGTGGATAGACGAGGGATCACCAACAAATATAATCTACTTAGATTTTCAGAAAGCTTTCGACAAAGTGCCATATCAAAGATTACTGCTTAAACTAAAGGCCCATGGCAGAGGAAATGGCTTAATTAACTGGATAGAAAAATGGCTAATTGACAGAAGACAACGGGTAGTAGTTGATGGGGAGGCTTCAAACTGGAAATAAGTTTTGAGTGGGGTACCACAGGTACTGGGACCTATATTATTCTTAATATATATCAACGATTTGGACGACTATATAACAAGAAAGGTGTTGAAATTTGCGGATGATATAAAATTGTATAGAAGGATTAAACGTGATGAAGATAGACAGCATATACAAGATGATCTTGACAGATTGATAAAATGTCTGAAAAATGGCAAATGTTGTTCAATTTTGGGAAATGTAAATGCCTCCTCACAGGACATGGGAATGAAGTTGTACAATAAACAATGGGAGGTTCTGTACTAAGTACTACTGTAAAAGAAAAGGACTTAGGATTAACCATTAGTGCTGATATGAAGGTTTCAGAGCAGTGCGGTATTGCCTCTTCAAAGGAAAAACAAATCCTTGGATTAATTAGGCGAAACATAACGTATAAGGAAAAACAGCTAATAATACCGCTGTACAAAACAATAGTTAGATCTCATTTAAAATATTGTATTGAAGCATGGAGGCCATATCGTAGGAAGGACATAGATATGCTAGAAAGAGTGCAGAGGAGAGCAACTAAAATGACGCCAAAACTAAGGGATCTTAGTTACGAAATACGCCTAAAAATGCGGCTTAACAACACTAGAGACTAGGAGATTGAGAGGAGATCAGTGTTTTAAATATTGAATGGTTATGAAAATATTGATAGAAATATTTTGTTTAAGTTAAAAAAGATAGAAGGACCAGAGGACATGACGTTACATTAGTAAAGGAGCAGTGCAGATTAGATATAAGAAAGTTCTCATTGTCACAAAGGAGTGTAAATGATTGGAACATATTATCTACTACGGTCGTTGTACGTCCAGTCGTCACTACAGTTCCGACGCAGAAAGGTTCGGAAGGTGGCTTGTTGCGTCGGTAGACCGTACGAATCGAAATATTCGCCGTGTCGGTCGGCGTCCACGTATATGCAGACCCAGTGTTCACCCGCCCCGCCTCCATTGTCGGTGTTGCATACGAAGGCCGTCGGGTAGGCGTCTATCTTCTTCGGTAGCTCGTCCTTGGCCAGCACGCCGGCAACTACCCGTTCGGTGTACGTATCGGCCACCAGTTGACGCGCGATAACTAGCGTATCCATCAGTAAACGTACACGACGTTCCTGTTCCGGTTGATTTCCAGCACGGTTTCGAACTCGCCGTAGACGACGACCTTTTTGATATTTCTTCACGTGTACTTTCAGCGAACGTCCATAGTTAAACTCATTCTTACAAAGGCGGCAGACAAATACCTTGATGCCGATTTGCTTCACCTTTTTGCCAAAAACCCACGACGACAGTATTGGCACGAATAGGAATAGTGCCCGGTGTGAAGAGCTACATGCTGTTTCAGTCCACGTTTGGTCTTCAAACGTTTGTCGCACTGGGAACACTCCCATGTACCTCTGCCTTTGTCTTTGTTTTCAAATTCTGGTTGTACGGTTGTTGGTTCTTAACAACAGCTTCTTGTTGTTACTCAGTTGTGATATTAATTGTTCCACGGCGTATCTGCTTATCGACTGTAGTTCTTAGGCTTTGCAGAGGAGACAAAAACGAAGGAATGTATCGTGGGGTGTAAATAGGTACGTATTCGCCACAATGTGTTCAATGGTGATTAGTACTATATGTAGCATTCTACGAGTAATGGCCCTCTATGACAAATACAATTAAGACCAACACGTGGTGTATACAAAGATACTTACTTGTTGTATCCAACTTGTCCTCTCTTACCTGGTACTGACTATCGATGTTCATCGTTCTTCGTTGTGGAGTACAATGACCATCCATACAGGATTTTCCAGTATTTATATGGTTTACAGTTGTTATGTTACAAGGTAACGTTGGAGCCTGCTTGAAGAGACAAGTCTATAACTCATGTGTACTTCCAGTGATAACACACGCTGCGGAAACATGGGCACTTACCACACAAACAAAGAACAAAGAAACAAAGCCTATGACAAAGGATGATACAACGGATGAGACTTCGAATGAGACAAAGTACAACGAAAGAGAAAAATGACAAGACAGCAGATGAGACAACAGACGTGCCAACGTACGAGACAACGGACGAGACAACAGACAAGACAAAAGACGACAACGGACGACACAACAGACGAGACATGGGTTGAGACACCGCTGAGACTACGGATGCGACTACGGATGCGACTACGTACGAGACAAGTTGACGAGACTACGTACGAGACAACGTTCGAGACAACGGACGAGACATCGGATGAGACAACCTATCAACTAACAAGACAACGAACGATACATCGCATGAGACTACGGACAAGATAATAGATGATATAGCATATGAGACAATGGTCGAGACAACATACGAGACAACAGACAAGATAATGGACGAGACATCGTATGAGATTACGGACGGGACAACAGACTAGACAACAGCCGAGACAATGGACGAGTAAATTCGAGCCAATGTAGTGGATTTTTAGCGTATGACCGCGTGACCGCCATAAATTCTATGAAAACGTTACAAATCTACCGTGCTGAAACGCTACAATTGAGGAGGTGGAGAGCTCAGATCGTTGGATTTACATGCAAAATTCGTTAGTGGACGACGACGACGACGACGACGACGACGATATACCAGCTCATCTGGCTACATCGTTGCAAATCATACGTTTGAAACCTTATTATCAGTCTTACACTTCACAAACAAAGAGAGACTAACCGTATTGTCGATGTTTCGATTACCGATTCGCGTAAAACAGTTTCGTGTGTGACATACAATTCACAGGAACTGTGTGCAAGAGACTTCATGTCGGGAATATTCTGTTCATTATTTTATCTGAGGTGAAAAGAAAGCCGAATGCGTAAGTCTTTCCTTCTAGTATATAGCTTCTCCTCAATCAAGACTCGTGCAGTGCCTCCTTGAGACACCATATGTCATCTGGACACCTTGCGGCTCCAGGCCAAACCTGCATGGGATCTAGTGGTCCAGCCACGAAAAACCTTGGCGGAGTAGCATCAGCCCGATATGTGCGGGGTGCAAGGTCGCATGTCCCGACCCCCACAAATCATGTTCCAGCTATAGGTCAAATAGCCACCTGGAGAGGGATGGGCTCCACCAGGTTAGAAAATATGTCCCAGACACGTTACATGATGAACAAAGCACCACAGTCGATACTGGATCGGGCGCAGCCCGGGTTAGCAATGACCGCGCCATCCGTCTCCCATCAGGACGAACGTGACAAATATGCCACTGATGGACCATTACCCAAAACGATCAGTGGGAGGGACTACTTCATGTTGTGTTGGTTATGCTTGACTTGACCGCCTCTTTCGACACCATTGACCACGGCATTCTATTGAGCAGACTCACTCACAGATTCGGTGTCACTGGCGCTGCGCTTGAGTGGTTCAGATTTTACTTGTCCGGTCGGCATGAAGTCGTTCGTATTGGAAGTTTCAAGTCCTCCCCAACTGCTGTGCGGTTTGGTGTACCGCAAGGGTCCATACTCGGGCCACTGCTGTTCACTTCATATATTACACTACTTGGCGACGTCATCAAGAAATTTGGCTTAGAATATCACCTATATGCCGACGACACGCAACTTTATGTTTCGTTTTGTTGTTGGAGATAGCGCGGACCGCGCCGCTGTATCTTGCCAACCTGTTAACCAGGCACTGTCTGGAATGCACACGTTTATCTGAACAACTTTTGTTTGAAGTTCCACGAACGAACCTGGTCAGTTCAGTTTCGGGGACAGGTCCTTTCGTGTGATTGGACCTCGACTATGGAATGCACTGCCCATTGCTATCAAGTGCAGCAGAACTCGGCGTTCAGAAAGACACTAAAGACGCACATGTTCAAAGTTCAATACTGCTGAAATTTTAAACATTTCATTTGAGGACATTTTACTGCATATCTTACTTATATATATATATATATATATATATAGTATTTTGAGTGCATGCATCAGTATTTATTTTTGTATGCGTGCGTGCGTGCGTGCATGTGTGTGGGCATGTATGTATAGGTATGCATATATGTAAATACAGTAATAACAGGTCTAATTTATAATATATCTAATTTTATTTATTTATTTAATTAATAGTTTTAATATAACTAACTTAACTTGTTCTACATTGTATCTGAAGTTTCTTTTTTTGCAGTTTTTATAAGTATACATTGAATCGCTTGATTGGATTATATTGAACAGCGCTTTGAGCATATTATGGATATTGCGCGCTATAAATGTTAGAACACTTAACCAAACAGGACAAATGAAACAACTTTAGCATGAGATAGAAAGATATACATGGCACCTCCTTGGACTAAGCGAGACCAGGTGGAAGAGCTGTGGTGAAGTACAAACAGATGAAGGATATACATTGTACAACAATGGAGAAAATGACAAACATGTAAAGGGAGTATGATTCCTTGTCAGCAAAAACATAAAGAACTCGGTACTTTGGTGCCACCCAACATTCAGAAGGCTCATAACTATCCGCCTTAGAGCAACATCTTTCAACATCACGGTGGTACAAGTCTGTGCCCCAACATCAGTTTATGATGATGAGCAAGTGGAAGAATTCTACAATTAACTCCAGGACATCGTCGACGGGGTAGACAAGAAGGACATTCTGATTGTCCATTATAACTGGAATGCCAAACTGGGTGCCGATGCACATGAAGAATGGAAAGATTCCTGTGGTACTTTCTGTAGTGCTACAACTAACGAGAGGGTGCTGCGCCTGCAGGAGTTTACCAACTACATCAACGTGGTGCTTGTAAACACACTTGGAAGACATAAAGCATCCCGAAGATGGCATGCACCTAACGGAAGAGATCAAAATCAGATTGACAACACCTTGGTGCCAAATCGGTTCAGATCTGGAATCAACAGGGCCAAATCAAGGACTTTCCCAGGAGCAGACGTAGGAAGTGACATGATCTCGTATTGATGAACTTTAAAATACGGCTGAAAAAGATCAACAAACCTAAGAATACCAGGCTCAAGTTCAAGTTGAACAAACTGAAAGACCCTGCGATCTTAGCGTCATTCCAAGCAACAATTGGAGTGAAGTTTGCACCACTGCTCACGCTTGAAGAAGATCTAGAAGCGATGACTTCCAACTTTAATGCAGTGATGACAGAAACAGCAAATTACATCCTGGGGACACACCGCCGAAAACCAAACCCTGGGTCACAGAAGAAATTCTGGAAATGTGTGACACTAGGAGAGATTTGAAGAAAAGACAAGTACATGGAAGAAGGAGCAGCAAAGTATAGTGGGATCAACAAGAAGATCAGAAAGGGAATAAAAAATGCAAAGGCAGGAGAAAGTTAACACAATTGAAGACAAAGAAGTGAAATGCCTCACCGAAGAAAAAACATTATCGGATGGACGGAATAATATACAACTTCCAGACCAACGGAGATCCAAGTGTTCTAGCCAGCCAAGAACCATCAAATGAGGGCGACATTCCCATCACGCTGTTTGTATTTTTTTAGCAGTAATTTTTTGCGTACCTATGTCTGTTATTAATCGCTCACGTGAACTGGTCCCTAGACATGCGTCAACGGTTTCCTGGACATGTGTGAACTGATTGCTGGACATAAACATTCTTTGAGACATCTTTATTAACAAAATCAAGGTATCCCTATCTTTTAACAAGTATCAATACTATAGTGATTACATAGAAGAGTTTCACTTACCTCAGTTCGTTGCCTGTTTGCAAACTGGTCTAAAGTGGTATTCGCTGTGCAAGTCTCATCTACTCTACAGTCCATGCTTGTAGTTTCTATACTGCAGTCAGTACGTGTAGTTTCTACTCTGCAGTACGTGCTTATTTGGCATCCTCACATGCAAGAGACTCGAACGATGAGGACGAGCCAACGAGCCGACCGATCATTCCGGTGACCAACCGTCCTTCCCTGCCGTCGAAACCAGAGGTCGTGGACGTGGCAACTCTAGAAGCGAGCGTCTTTTCTTATGTCGCATAGGTGGTAACCAGAAATGACATAATTTGATCTATTTTTATAGTTCACTACCTATTCGTCAGGATTTGACGTATTTTATAGTTCTAAATGTATAGGCTAGGTGGCGCTATATGGTCCATAACCTATGCGACATAAGAAAACATTCCATTGCGCATACGCAATTTCCTATTTAACGACGTCATTGATCTATTTAATGTCACAGTTCGACCTATTTTATATAGTTTATAGTTCTAAATGTATAGGCTAGGGGTATGGCCGTCCATTCCATAATATTGTTCATCTAGCTTTTCCTCTGACGTCCACGGGGGCGTCTGCCCTCCAGTGTGCCCTGCAGGATGGTCTTCGGGAGGCTAGCGTGACGTGTTACGTGTTCAAACCATGTCAGTTTCCTTCTCGTGACACTTGCCAGTAGAGGTTCTTGTGGCCCCACCAGGGATGTGACCTTTCTCCGCACATACTCAATGGTCTTATGCTCCATGTAGGAGATACGGAGCATCTTCCTCAAGCTTGGTCTCGCCTGCTTTGATCTTTTTCTCATCCTTAGCAAGGAGTGTCCACGTCTCACATCCGTATAGAAAGATGGATAGTACAAGTGATCTGAACAGGCTATACTTGGTTGTGAAGTGTATATTACTACTTCTCCAGATCCTCTCAAATCTTGCCATGGCTACCGTTGCTGATTCGATCCTGATACGTATATCTGTGGTGCAGTTACCATCCTTAGACAAGGTCGCTCCTAGATATTTAAAGCTGCTGACTTCTATCTGGTCACCGTTTATGATGATGTCTGCTCTGATGTTGCTTGTGCTGTTAACCATGACTTTGGTATTCTCTGTGCTGACCTCCATGCCGTAAACCTCTGCATTCTGGACCAATCTGTTGGTAAGATGTTGAAGTTCGTCATTGCTGCCGGCCATGATATCGATGTCGTCAGCGAAGCGAAGGTTAGAGACGGACGTGCCTCCTATGAAGATGGGGCAATGGTGGTTGAGTAGGGTGTCCTGCATGATCTTCTCCAGGAATATGTTAAAGAGGACTGGGGAGACATAGCATCCTTGTCGGACGCCCACTGTTGTTCTAAAGAAATTCCCGACCTAGTTGTTCATCAATACTGCAGTGCTGGAAATTGTGTACAGTGCCTCTATGACTTATACCAGTCCTTCCTCTATGTTGTATATCCTCTTAAGACCTGCAACAGTCCATCATTCCAGACTCTGTCACATGCTTTCTTGAAGTCAATGAAGTTGTAAAAGAGATATCGTTGGTGTTGTAGATGTTACTCTATGATGATTCTGGTGTTGAAAATCTGCTCGACTGTGCTCTTCCCCGGTCTGAATCCTGCTTGCTCTTTAGCTAGAAGTTCTTCTGCTATGGATTTCAACCGGTTGAGAATTACTCTGAGCATGGTCTTGCTGGGATGGCTGATTAGGTTAATTGTGCGACAGTTCTTGCACTGTCTGAGGTTACCTTTTTGGACAGAGGAATGACGAGTGACTGTTGCTGTGGCCACTCTTTGGTCTCCCAAATCTTCAGACATAGGACTGTGAAGAATGTTGTTGTTGCTTCGCCTCCCTTTTTCAACAGGTCTGCGGGTATGTTTTCAACCCTAGGGGACTTTTCCGATTTCAGCCGTCTCACTGCATCTACAACTTGTTCCCTAAGGAAAGGTAGGCTTACCAGTTCTCAATTCTGTGTCTGGACTGTATGGGTTATATTGGTGTCTTGCTGTACGTTATATTTGTAGAGATCATTGCAGTGCTCTGTCCACCGATTCAATACTGCACTGATTTCTATCAGAAGATTTCCGTTAATGTCTTCTATGGCTGTTGCCTTGTGCTGTTGGGTCTTGGTTAGAATCTTGAGAGTGTCAAAGGCCTTTTTGCTACGTACTACTGCTATTCCTTGTTCATGTCCTTGCATCTGTCCTTGATCCAATCCTCTTTCGCCTCTTTCATCTTCTCCCTTACTTGCTTATTCACTAAGTTATATTGTGTCCATGAATCGAGAGAACTATGTTTCCGCTGCTTCAATCCCTTCTCTTTTCGCATATAATAAAAATCTCATTTGAGACCCAAGGCTGGTCTTCTTCCTCTCCCTTCCAAGAACCTCGCCAGCTGATTCCAGTAACACATCTATGAGATCATTAGCGAGAGTGTAGACGTCTCCGTCCATGCAGCTGAGGGCTGCAAACTTCCCACCTATCTGTGTCTGAAACTCTTTTACGATTTTCGGGTCTTTGAATTTCTCGAAGGTCAAATCGAATGCGAGGATTTCTTTGAAAGCGTTTTGTTTTCAGCCTCAATTTGATGTGAACACACGATCATGGTCACTGCCAATATTGGCGCCAAGGAATGTCCTTGTGTTTGCCTTATTGATAACGGATTTGAAGCGTTGTGGGACCAGTATGTAATCAATCTGATTGTGAACAAGACCGTTTGGAGCAAGCCATGTTGTGGTTCTAGAAAGCTTGTGTGGGTGTAAAGATTGCGTCGATGGTTCTGGGCAAATCCTCCTATTCCTGCCCAATGTTGATATTCGTCTGGGCCAACCTTGGCTTGCCAGTCTCCTTGCACTAAGAGTATGTCCTTCCCATGTGTTTTCTTTATGATGTTGTTTAGATGTTCATAAAACTGTTCGATTTCTTCGTCGCCATGGTCTTTGGTTGGGGCATAGACCTGAATTATGGTGACATGTTGTGGGCTTGCACAAATACGGAGCGAGATGAGTCTACTAGAGGTTGGAGTGCAACTGATGACGCATGCAGCTACTTGTTTTCATACGATAAAGGGACTACTCCATTTTGATGCTTTGTGTCTTTTTTAAAGAACCAGAATATGTGTCCCTCCTTTGTAGACGTTTCTCCGAAACCTGTGCATTTGACATCGGCAAGACCCATGATGTCCCATCGATAGCTCTTCAGGTCATATTTTTTCGCAAGCGTGGAGAGTGCGGACGTACTTATTGTTATTCCTTATGTTAGCAGCATGATTGTAGTTTGGGTTCCAGAATCGTATTTGTCATCTCCACCCTAAAGTCCGTCAGTAGAGTGCGCAGTCGTTGTTGATCTGGGCCTCGACCGATCCAGCATGGTAATTGTTTGTTGCTTGTCACTCATTTCCCTTCAGTGTGCTTGTGAAAGCTTGGCGGCGCACATCTCCTCTTCAAGCGCATTGCCTCGCAGTACCCAGCTAACTAGGGTGATTGGTCCCTGCAAAATGTCAGCAGTGTTTGTCTAGGCGTCCACCAGGCATCGATTCTGCCGATTGGGGAGGAGGCTACTTACCCATAGCTGGGACTCGGGTTAGTGACTGGCAGAGCGTATTCCACACATCAGTGTGAAATGCACAGGCGCACTTTTAAGGCCCCATGCTGCTCCGTGATATCTAGCATATTCACCTGGAGCCGTAACGTGCCCAGTATCCGCTGTGTACCACATGGAGGTTGTGTTAGATTCTAGTCTATGGAGAGGCTATGTACCAGCAGGGGAGACTTACGCACTCGGCTCCCTTATCACTCCAAGGAGCTATCTGGCGTTTGTAGCTGAAAGCGAGAGTATGCAGCGCAAACTACACATTACACTACAGCACTACAGACCTGTATTAAACCACTTTTTGACTTAGTTCGAGTTCAACAGGTGGCGCCACACGACTCATAAAGTAGTTCTCAGAATATTCACCACCTATTCGCCAGGGGCGCTATTTACCGCACCACCTATCCACCGGGGGCGCCACTTGACCTCGAACTTTGGCCTAAACGTTGACCTTGACCTTGATTTTTTGATTTTGACCTTTTACCTTTTATCTTGACTTTTGTGGATAACCGGATTTTGCCGCACGATTTCAACCTAACATATTACTTATATATATATATATATATACAGGTATAATATATATATATATTATATATACGTTGCATAGTATGCGTAACACTGGGATATTTCTCGCAGCAATATAGTTATACGTATATATCCCAAAATAATCCACTGTTACATTGACGTACTATTTAAATTGTTTGTAGGAAACTACGTAGGAATTTCCTTTGGTACCCAGTTTGTTGGTGCCATCGTCTTTGCGTTAGCAGTCTACTTCTACAGGAACTACGTTGAGTGTCGAAACGCGTAACTTTCAATGTTGTTATCTGGCTACAAAAGGAAAACATGATCCTAGAACAGGGCACCCTCTACCACAAAGGTTTCACCTGCCGGATATATTGCCTATAGCCTACAGTTTCCTGTCGAATTGGATGCAAGTTATGCAAATGCGTTTTGGCTTGCGGGTTATGCTAAGACTAAGTAATGACCAATGGAGGAAATGTGTTTTGAACAATTTGCCGCTATTTTGGGATTATATACAACATGCAAAATGTTCTGAGAAGTGTTATTATGCAATTTAATTTCTACTGAACAAAACTATGTATAATTAACATACATTATATTGCAATTGAGTACGTAGCTTGTATTACCTGATAATTCGTAATATCTACAATTTTCTTCTCACAATTGTTAGGTGACCCATGGTCAAACGTATTATACTATTGCTAAAAGTGTACTTACTGACACACATTATAATAATTGGAGCACATTAAATGTCAACATTCCCAGTAATAATAATAATTTGGGGCAGAGTAATGTTGCGAGATACAATTCATGTAGTAAGACACATAATATTTATATGCTATACCATTATATTTGACAACTGACATTACACACTAGAAATGTGTGAGCGCTTTATGCCCTCATAAATCCGAGGGATGTACGAGGGCTAAACGAAAGCTTCTGAAGCCCTCAGATATATAATTTACAATTATAATTGAGTTGTATTGCCATTAGTGTCACGGTTTAAAACAATGATGCTACATACACCCAGGCTTTATTTATTTTCATCATTGAAAAATTACGATCTACAATTACAATTATTTTCATGGCAGCAGGAGTTAATTTTATTAAATGCCTCATGTAACAAATATGGTCTCCAGATACCGTGGAAGTGATTTCCCAGGATGGCATCCACCTGAAACATATTCCATGAGTTCTATCTAGCATGAGTTCAACATGGATGGCCTCCGTCTTAGAGGTGCCTACGAAAGTTACCTTTTCTGTACATCCATCAGACTATTAACTGTTCGGACCTTTCTCGCGAAATTTGTACGGTAACGGTAAAGTGATATGTCCAAAATAAATGTTTAATTTGTATGCATTGTTTCACGTTGTGGCTACTCATTACAGCAGCCATATCAAAACAAATATAAAACGTAATAAATCTGCAGTTTGAAATGTCCGTCTGCATCCGCAGTAACCATAATAAAATAATGCTGGTAACGGAAACATGTCCCAGACATATATTAGTCAAAACGATTTTGTTAATGTAGCATTTACACCTGTTTGATTAATAGATACGGTTGGTTGTCATGCCTTAATGCTACACACATACAATAGCCGTAAAGAAGTTATCAAGTTGCGACACTCCTGATCAAAACACTTTTAAATTAACTAAAAATGCATAGAAAATGCAGCAATGTCTATCTTACAGCTATAATGGTTTCCAGACATATTGGTATTTTCACTTTCAGAATCAGAATGAGAACCATTTATTCGACCATAAAATACATATTATATATTGCAAATAAATGTAAAGAAATATAATATTATGGTCAGAGAGACTCGCATGAAGGCATTATGCATGCCCCTAAAATAAGAGCCACCCTGTTGTTAAACGTTATAATATAACGATAATTATTGTATTAAATGTGATTTTATCAGTAATAGGCGTTAATGTACATAGTCTAACACTAACTAACTAAGTAACGCACTCACTCAATAACATTAACTAACTACTAACATTAACTAACATCAAATAAGCAAAATAACCTGCTAGAATAATAATATATACATTCCACTAATGATAAAATAAAACTGACATCTATTTAATAGTAAAACGTTATTAAACTATGTATACCGTGTGTCTGCTGACATTTGTGTTTCGGTTAATTTTCTGATATGATGTTGTCTAGCCATGCCAATGAGCAGAAGCATTTCAATTTTCACATTTTATCTTTTAAAATGGGAGCATTAATTTAAAGCGTCCCATTAATGGGACGCTAGCAGTAAGCGGTATCATACTCACTTAATTAACATATACCACACTTATTGCCAGGAACTCATCCAGAGACCCATCCACCCTTTCATTTTACAAATTAAATTCGTTTTTGGATGCGCTACGATAACGATAATGTAAACTAATAGAAATCCTATCCTGGATGAGGCCCTGGAACGATTGTCATCACGTCACGTAGGTTAATCTACAAGTACATCATGACAGTAATTTTATATTCACTAAACAGCAAGAAATAAGACGAATAACTACTTCATGTTCCACAGGCATCGTCGTCAATACGTCAACGTCATCACTATCATCAATAATCACCAACGTAACAAAGATAACGAGAAAATGTGGATGACAGCTACACATACATATCATAACGATGCACAAAGACACAAACGTGCATAACTATCAGCAAATGTTCAGATTCAGGCATGGAACACTACAAAGCAGTCGACGTGACACGGCACGCTGCACTTGTCACAGGGCCTATTAGTTGTTTACCACAGTGTGCTCAGCGGCGTTGTGTTGGCCCTGACTTGATGTGGTGTTTTAACCCGTCCAGTCGGATGTCATCCAGCACTTTCTTCCTTTGAGGCCCCAATCGACCTGATATCGGTCTTCCGATCTGTCGCTCAGCGATGACGAGACGGGTATACACGTCGACTAGCTGTCTCTTGAATCCGAGGCGGTCTACAGGCAACATTGTGAACGCAGGACACATCTTGTATAGCAGCCACGCGTTTTGCACCGCCATGACGGGCAGGAAGGCGAACAGGGGCCACCACCACTTCTTTGACCTGATGGTGATGCGGTATATTCCGATGTTCTGGTCAATCATATCCACACCTCCCATTCCACGATTGTACAGTTTGTTGAGCTTCGGTTGCTCCACTTGGGTCGTTTTTTCTCTTTGGCAGACCACCGACTGACTTTTCACAAAGGAAAGATCCCATGTACATTGAAGACAACGTGACATCAATATTGTCATTCCAGGAGCAGATCAGGATGTTGTCTTTGCGGTTACGCCTCGGTTCTCTTTGGCTAGGGCTTTGATGCATGTGCGTGTTCCCTTTCTCTTTGGCGTACTTGTTGGTTTGAGCGACAATACAGCTCACTACATCATCATCAAAGAATTTTTTCAAATACTTTTGTTGGGGACAAATCTTCCAGTAACAATCCAGGCAAGTTGGCTTCCAAGATCCTTTGTGTGTTTAGATCAGCCCTTAGGTCTTCTTTTTTCCAGATCCTGGGTTTCGTCTTTATCCTCGGTTTCTTGCAGGGTGCAATGATCTGTCTCTGTTGCATCATCTGCTTCCTCGATTGTGTAAATGAAATCAGTCCCTACAGAATAGACAGACCCATCATAAGATGTAATAGTTGCCTCGGCCTGCGATCTGTGTTGAGCTCCTAGAAGGTTGCTTCTTCGTCCCCGCTGTCTTCGTCAGAGTTAGCGCCAATGCCAGGTTGTTGGACGTAGATAGTCGCGTCTCTCATCGGGAAGTCATCTTCCTCAAACATCGTGATCACTTCATTCAATGTGAAGCGCCTAGTGACAAAATAAAAAAACTGTTACACAAATATGTTATAGCCAAGTTAAAAATATATTCCTCATTGTTATAATCGTTATTTGTATTTCTAAACAAGTATAGTTGCTATAATACTATTCTTTCTGAAATAGTGATTGTTTAACATGGATTTGTATTAATATTATTATTTAATTTTACTGAACATTCTTCAGGATAGTTCGTTTTCAAATTAGAAACTTTCATTTTTCATATCCAAGAATCATGTTAAATGACCTGGTAGAGGCTTTCGTTGACGTGTCACGCCGACTTCATCAGTACCTATGACGCTGAATGACGTCATCGTATACGTGAGGCAGTTCGTAATTGCATGCCCTTCTTGGATGCAAAGTTCACCAAAAAGGAAGATGGCAGTGTGAAGTCCACAGTGTACAGGAAGAAGACGCACACTGACCAATACCTGAATTTTGCATCCCACCACCCCAAACATCAGAAGTTGGGAGTTGTCAGAACCCTTATGAACAGGTGTGAGACAATAACTTCGGAGGAGGGGGACAAGAAAGAAGAGGTGGAACACCTGAGAAGAGCTCTAAGAGTATGTGGCTATCCATCGTGGGCCTTGAAAAAGGTGACAGATAGCAGTAAGAAGAAAAAGACCAACAAAAAGACTAAGGACAAAAATTTTCGGAGCCAAGTAGTCATCCCATACATAGAGGGGGTCTCAGAGAGAATACATCGAGTACTGAAAAAGTATGGAGTAGCAACGGCCATGCGTCCCCACACCACCCTCAGGCACCTGTTGGTACATCCCAAGGACAAAGTACAGCTAGAAGAACAGGGCGAACTGGTGTACCAAATACCGTGCAAGAATTGTGGTGCTGAGTACATTGGGGAGACAGGAAGACTACTCAAAACAAGACTGGAGGAACACAGAAAGGACGTAGACAACACGAAAAATGAGAAATACACAAGGAGCGGGAAAAAAAGATTGATGTCTACCATCAATAAATCCGCCCTTACAGACCATACGACAACTGAAAACCATATCATAGACTGGGAGGGAGTGAAAATTGTAGACAAAGAATCCAACAGAAGGATTCGGCAGATCAAAGAAGCCATCTGGATCAGAAAAACCCAAACACCCATCAACAGAGACGAGGGCAATTACGAACTGCCTCACGTGTACGATGACGTCATTCAGCGTCATAGGTACTGATGAAGTCGGCGTGACACGTCAACGAAAGCCTCTACCAGGTAATTTAACATGATTGTTGGATATGAAAAATGAAAGTTTCTAATTTTTTTATTATTTAATTATTTCATTATTATTATTAATGGTATTCATATTATTGTATTTATTATTACAAAGTTGTTGCTGTGGTATGGCAGGCGAGGATAGATACGGGCATGGTAATGACTCGCTTAGCTTTAGGGTAAGTATATACCAGAATAGTTCATAATTAGGTCAACAGTATGTCAACTGTACACAATATACACTTCTAAAAACGGGATGATGGTGTTGTGAAATGCTAGCAAAAACATCACATCCAAATACACAACAAAACGTAGCCACTTGCAGCTTATGTACCAGAAATAGGACACTGCAGTGATGACGTCATTGTGGCCTATTGCTGCTTATGTCCCATATCTGGGGCACATACTTTCAAAGTACTTGGAACCAGAAAAGTTATTAACATTGATGGTTATCTGTCTGAATTGGTTTAGAAGGTGCTGATGATGTGAAATATTGTAATTGAGTATGTATTTGACTGATTAAAAGATTTGAAAAAGGACTCAACCTTTGCGTGTAGTGTTTGCAGCAGCCATTTTCAAAACACAAATCCAAAAATGGAGTAAGACAAAGCAAAATACAGACTTTACTTCAGTAAACGAGACGCAAGATAAATATAGTCATTCAGTAACACATTAAAACCAATGTTGGCAATAAATATTTAAATTTGCTTTTGGTGATGTTTATTTAAAAAAGAGTCATTTTTGGTAAAGGTCATTTAATAATTGTACCAACAGGAATTAAATCACATATCGATCGATGAGATATAGATAAACATACTCATCGGCATAATATATATCCACAGTGTACCTTGTAATTTGTTACACCGTATAAACCACTGTATACAATGCACTAAAACGTTCTCAAAATCCTACGGCTACGTATGGGAAAACTGAGAGAAGGAAAGCGTTTGCACAGCTCAGTTCAACAGGATCACAATGGTGGTAGAGAGGGGAGGATGGCGGGGTAAATTGGATCTTCCTTTGTGCTGAAATTTTTCACGTCAAGCGTGATCGAAATTTCAACACAAAGGGAATGAATAAAATTCGCCTCGTTTTGAGTACGTAGAGGTTACGTACTAGGAGCCGTTCACGAACTACAATCGAATATAGATAATTCAGGAAACGTTCGCATCACATTATATAAATACTATTTTGACATGTGTAAAAATGTAAGTACAGGCCATTTTGGCATCACAATGAACCCTACATCAAAGAAAAGTACGATTAAAATGTCTAAAGGAAGGGCCCTGGTCATAATAAGTATTTAATTAGTTGTTATTCATAACAAAATGAAAAGCTGCAAGGGATCTTTGCTGTAGTGCATTTCATTTATGCGTGATAAATGTACACTTTTCGTGAGAATGGCCTATATTATGTATTTAATATAGATATTTACTCGTCTAAGTAATATTACTGAAATAACGCCTCCTGGCAACCGTCGAAACAAACACTTGTCTTGCTGGTCTTGCTGGACATTTCGTCAACACACACTACACACCACGGTCGCAACCTCAGCACCTGGTCGAAAACGACTGCGATCTTGACACCCCTTCTCGGAATACGCCCGGTGCACCAGCAACTACGCTACTAAAAAAAGGATCGCGTGTTGAAACAAAACGTGGACGATAACGTAGAAAGCTGCAACACGTATGCTCAACGAATGTCTGTTATGTCACATCGAAACAAGCAACTGGATATGACTTCAGCTGACGCTCCGTTGTGCGCCTCCGTTGTGCGTTGTCCTGCCATGTAAGAAATACATACGGCTGGTTCAACCACATTATGAACCCAAACTGGGCTGGCACCATCAGCATCGTATGAATTCGGTGGTGATAGATAAACCGCTCATCACGTCACCAGTCATTGTCGACAGTACAAATGAAAATGCAACGAGACCTGGTCGGCTTGGGCAATTTTTCATGCGCCATGCTTTGGTATCTGAAATGTAACACCTAATCAACCCTCCTGAAACATTTACAATAAGAAGAAGACGTTACTGTAACGGGTGGTTATGTCAGATTAATACCTTACTCACATTAGTATCTACACGGTTACACGAGGTAATGCTAGGAAATAGAATATTTCAGTTTCTCGGCAGCTGGGACGAAACTTTTACAAGACTTGTTAAGGAAATGGTATATTTCATACCCAGCTACAATTCAAATCAATATATTACCTTATCTATATCAATACAAAACCAGCACCAGTTTTAGCTGTTTGTAGACTATTTTGGGACAATGTGAGATTATGTCTCGTACGTGCCACAAATGATTATAGAAGACACAACGATTTAGTAACGCAAACTATTTCACGCCATAATTTTCGTTCATTATTCTTTTAGATGGAAGTCTTCAGCGTGATCTGTTGATGAGGACGATGCGGCGGTACAGAAACTGGTGTAATCAGCGGCGCCCTCTGGCGAGCGAAGATGACCAACACCAGTGCATAAGTGTAAGCCCTGATTACTAATAACAGTTCTAAATAGGCCACACTAATAATAAGGAAGAGCTTATTTATATTACTGTATACAAAACATAAGCAGTTATTTTATAAAGATGTCAGTGAAAAGACTAGAGTAATTCAGAATAATAAAGTTAAATAACAATAACGACAGAATTGATGATTTCACGTATACCACAAACACTAATCTAATCTCAACTTTACACAAGACAACACTAAATTTCTAAAACCGATAAAACAATACCAAAACAACAACCATTAAGACCGTAGGAGAACAACAACCGTCAACAACAACAACCTGTACTCGGCAGGATGGTCCTACTCTCCTGTCAGCCGAGCCATAACCTCGATTTATGTATACATTTAAACATAAACGGGATCACAACAATGTCAGACGATACACATGTATGGCGATATAACTTAAAACATAGGGGCTGACTAACTGAAAACACGGGCTCTCCCGCGTCACGGTGAAAGTCTCGCACGGTAAATTTCCATGTAATGTCTGTTTTTAAAACATACATGTTCAATAGGTCATACGTTAAGATACAATATAACAGGTCATACACGAAAAGCAAATTAAAGCAATTCCCATGGCTGGTGATCATATTTAAGAAAAATACACGTTACAAATCAGCGTAGTACCAGTGACGCCACCTACTGCAACATAATAAAACTTACCTTTTTACATACAGCACACCAAATGCTGCAAGTGATTAGGTAATTCAATGTACTGACACAACGTATCATATTCACGGATGTTTATTCGTGTATATGTTACAATGGGACATTTCCAAGAGGTGCCAACAGTACCTCGTTTTGGCAGAAAATGTCGTTGTTCCTTTGTTACCGGTTTTTTTAGGAAACATCCCGCTTTTTTAACATTTCCAAAAATAAACAATGTTCATGCAAGAACGATAGATTTGTTGATTTTTGTATACGAGACCATTCTATGTATTTTTCGTGCGTACATTCGTCGCGAAAAGAGAACGGAACATAAAAGGGGCTACCATAATAATCGTTTCAAAAACAATAAGAAAACGGACAAAACGGGAGGTAAGTTAAGTGGATGAGGCTTTGTTTCGGTTTTTGTGCACCTGGCTCGCTTTTTATAAGCAATTTTTTTTAAACACCGTTACATATACACAATAATGTGTTCACAGATATTCATTGTTTGCTAAAAAATGACGAAGGTCGGAGAGAATGTGAAGAACTCGGAGTTATTAATAGCTAACGCAACGTGCAGTAATGCAGAAAAAGAATAACAAACATAACTTAATCACAATTATATAGTACGGTATGTGAAACAATAACAGAACTATTGTGAGTATATATGTTAGTATATTAATTGTATTGGTGTTCAACAATCAAGAATAAGTGCTTTCAGCCTTTTTAAAAATACTTGTAGAGATGTAGATTCTTCAAGATCATTATTTATTACTATATCATTCGAATATTTAGAACCAGTATATATATATATATATATATATATCTGTCAATGTATTTTGTTTAATGTTCGTGTAACAAAATTGTATTTTATAAACGGTTTTCTGCCTCGTGTTATGACAATGCTGTTGAAAAATGTCGCCTCCGCCTCGGCGTAATGTCACATTATTGTAACCTGAAAGGGAGCACATTTCCAAGAGTCAAGGAGGGCACGGCCATGTGGGCCCATTCGGGTACGCAAAATTCCAATGGTCTAGCATCCCCCAGCCTCCTGGATCCGCATATGAAGTTCGTATAAGTGTCAACTTCTATGGCTTTCCCGTAAGTCTTACGGATTGTCTTAACTGTAATACTTACCTGCTTATGGGACATTCATTATAAGTTTGTACAGTTTCAACAAAGATTGCACAGGAATAAAACTGCTCTGATGCAAGTCTGGAGAGCTACTTGGGCGATCCCAAAGCTATGACCACCTTCGCAGTGACATTAAAAATGTGATATATGACAAGCCAAGTTCAAACAATTTTGTTACAAACCAGAACACACGCGAGGCGACCACGAAGATCCGAAACTGTACCAGTGCGAGAGGTGTGATGTTGTTGCGGGTATCGTGGATCGGCTCGAAACAGTCGGCACCACTTTCACTACACTCGCCCTCTATATATTGGTGTGGCTCAGAAGCCACAATGTGAACTTTTTAGATGACAGTAGCGGCTTCACATGCCATTTGTTTTCTTTCGGTGTTTTATTTTGTTTCTGTGTTACGGAAAGTAAAAATGTCATTGTTTACAAGATGTTGTTGTTGTTATTGGATATTGAAGTCAATAACAAAAGTTTACTGTCCATTGAAATTTGCGTCAGTTATTACTAGCCACAATGCCCTGCTTTGCCCGGGATGAAATAATATTAACGCTTTTCCTATCTAGATCTAATTAGTGGTATCCGGATTCCCCGTATTCGCATGTACTATGTGATTGCCGTGATAGAACCAGCCATCCCACTAACACTGCGTCATCCCTCTTAAGCCCTCTTCATACTGTCCAATACGCGTCGAACATCTTCAATCCAATGAAAATGGTCATAACATAGAAGAAGAACGTTGAAAGCAATTTGGTTGAAGAGACCAGATTGACAAATGTGAACACTCGACTGAAACAACAGGATTCGTCGACGGTTTTAAGCAATTGGCTATTTGTGGAATATAGTACACAGAATGCTATCTAGAGGAAGCTATCACGCTCAATTCAGACATCTTTGAACTGTAGTTAAATTGGAAGAAGCTGGTAGGTGAAACTTCTCCACGGCAATGCCAAGCTCAACTTCAAATCTGGTGGACACCAAGAGCCAGGCCCAGGCCAGGGCCAAGCCACAAACAAGCTAGCAGCACTGCGACGAAGAAGATCGACTTAAAAAAAACGGACGTAGGCTAACAACCACTAATCAGTGCAAGCATGCTAGTCTAATATGTAGTATGTAATCCATGCCTTTGTGACAAAAACGCTTTATTTTATTTTATAATAACGCCTGCATGAAAATTCTTAAAAGTAAAAACTAAAAATCCTTATTTTATATTGGTGCCATGGTGGGAGCACAAATCGTGCGTCGTAAATGTTTATGGCGTTAAAAAAAAAAAAAAATATTCTTCTGTAAGGTATCTATCTATGTACTAAATTTATCACATCTATTCCGTCAAATGTATGCAGACTTAGTCTTAGAAGAATTGTTTTGAGTCAAATACTTACGAAAATAGACGGGCGGAATCCAAATCTCGTAATAGACGTAAAGTAAAAGACGCCTAGCTCTCGGTCAAAAACCGTGCGTCCTATATTCGCTGTGTAAAGCGCCCTATCTATGGCCAGAACGAATCGGTGCGAGATCAGGCAGTGTACTAAAATAGTCTAAGAACGTTAAAAACGCGATATTTCAGTGACACGGTTTTTGACCTGATACGAATTTTCCTGTTGTGAGTATACCTTTAGAGTTGACAAGTTGGTTGCAGTTGCATTGCCTCAAAATTCAGTATAGCCTACCTATGCTGTAGTCTACACTCTATAAACGTAATCTCAGAATATAATATAGCCGTAAGCCCCGTATACACGACGTTTTTAACCCGGGATACTCGTCTACACGGTGAAAAAATGTCGTGCTAAAATGCCGCGCTAAAAGTTAACCCGGGCTAAGTTAGCCCCGGAATTGTAGGTGGAGCAGGTGCGGGTTGGGCTCAGAGAGCTCGTGTAGATGGATAACCCGAGTTATCTCGTAGTGTCTTGGTTCCTCTATAGATGTCGCAGTGGTCGTTAATCCACTTACGCTTCTACTTTTCCACGCCAAACACTAAGAATTATTACAAATTCTATCCAAATGTTTCGATGGAAGCGTCAGAAACGCCAAAATATACACCAGGATTAGCCATGAATTGTCGAGGCTAGGTCTTGAAGGCGGATACGTCAGAACCCCAACACAGATAAAAAAAAAAAAATTAAAAAAAATTAAAAACAGCATTCAGAGGTCAATACAATAGCTTCGTCTATTTTTTGTCAGATTAAATAATTATGTTGCGTGTTTACAGCAACAATCACGTTTCGGTTTTCGCCAAATGCCAATACAAGTTGACTGCCAAACCGAAGGATCGCGATTTTACGCATGTGGCGAATTAGACTTCGATGACGTTGACAATTCTTCATTAATAGTAACACACTATAGCTTAAGTTGATACTATTATGCACACGTCAGTTTTCCAATACGTCGTAACTTCACATATGAAGTTTTAAAGATTGTAGATTTTGATCTAGTTCACCCAATTTGGCTATTATTAAAGATGCAAAAATCGGAAAGTGTTTCATAATGTCAATGCCTTGAAATGATATGTATGTAACTGTTAGGCATAATTTTAAACACTATATCATTGCATATAATCAATTAGGTCAAAATGTATAATATTTGTCTAAATTATTTGTTCTAAAATATATATTTAGAAATTTCACATAACAAACGTTATGACCAATTAAAAAATATGAATACAGTTCTATTCTATTTTTATTTCACCAATCCATGCAAATAGGAAAGAGCAGCATATTAAATCTACATACTACACTGTTCTAGGTGAACCAGGTGCAGCTGTGTGCACCGACTGACTGCACAACAGGGAGTGCTGGAATAAACAAAGGCAACCAGGTGTGAGCGGCACCACAGAACGTGACTTTCTGCTGTGTGTTAGACTTTCTGAATAAAGCATTTTCGGCAAACTGATAATTTACAGTAATAAACTTTGTTTAAAATATTGCTGCTACAACTATAGGATGAAGAAACAAAGTCATGTACATTATTTTCAAACTCATGTTTGGGGACCTTTCTGACAGAGTGTTGCATTTGAGGACATCATCATTTCAACAGGCACATGACATGACCATACTTATATATACTATATTTATGGACAAAGGAATGTGGCTGAAAACTTGCAACATGGCTGCAGCCAACGTTCATGCTGTCATAACTGAAATAAATATCGGGTTAATCTCCCATGTTTTTGTGTTTTAATGTCGAGCGTACACTAAAATATCACATTTAGTAAATTAAAGATTATATTATCAATGTAGAGTTATGTTCTATATAATAATGAAGCATGTTCTAATTAATAAATAGAAAAGAAAAGGAACTACAAGAAAGAGACCTGCAGTCAATTAAATACTTGGCCCTTTAAAATGTTAATTCAGTTGCTGTGTTTATGTAATTACAAGTGACAAAATGAATGGTTGAATCTATTGTCATAAATTGTACATACATCAGATTGTATACAGCATTCGAACGATGTCCTGACAAAACCCAAGGTCCATTTGTCTCGCTATCTCATTGTCTATAACAACTGATCGACCGCCGCACTGCGAGGGACTGATGCGTCGTTGTGTGGCGCATATCCGTGCGACGTTCAGTTCCGTAACCCCTTGAAATTGCTTTATGGTTTATCTTCCATTTCACTATTTCAGTAACAATTATGTTGACAGCTACACTTGATAATAAACCGGGTTGCCATGTAATCATTCTGTGAAAAGTTTTATGTTTATGTCAAGAATACGACACAAAGTCACTATCAACTATAATCAAGGAGCGCACGGAATTGCGCGACGTAGACATATAGGGATATCAAGTTGACTAATCAATTATGTTATGAGTGATCATGATCAAGTGCCAACAACAGCAAATCAAAAGTCTGAAATGGCATTGGTCAAAACAACCACTAACATCACCATCACAAATACTAATATACAACACAACAATGTATAAGGAATCTGTCCATCAAGACGTATAACCATGATACATGAACGCACAAATGGTGACGACATTATAATTAACAAACAATTAGTCATCTATACAGGTCAAAGCCTCATTTTCAACGCGGTCTTTCAGTATAGGGTAATACTAAAATCATAAGGTGGCATTGGAATGGCAGTAATTCGATCAAACTAGCAGGCATTTGTAACTTGCGCGCGAGTATAAAGTCCCAATTTGTGTAATAACTTAGGCCAATGACATCATTAAATAGGTACGCGTGGTAGTTAGGTTCAAGTGGTAGTAATTAGATCAAACTAGCAGACATTTGGAACTTGCTCGCGTGTATATAGTCCCAATTTATGTAAGAAACACAGGTCAATGATGTAATTGAATAGGTACGCGTAGTAATTAGGTCCAATTGGTAATCACGATGTATAACCATGTTTCATAAACGCACAAATTGTGTCGACTTTATTTCTTAATTAACATCTAGTCATCGATGTAGGTCACAGCCTCATTTTCAAAGTGGTCTTTATGTGTAGAATATATGTATTTTGTGTCGGAAGAGACAACGAACGAGACATCGAATGAGAAAACAGATGAAACAAC
>OZ023210.1:53438450-53527344 GCA_963995525.1 Escarpia spicata | reverse complement strand
AAAAAATCAATACCTCCAACTAACTAACTTTTGACATACTAATAATACGCCAATTGGCAGATCAGAGGTCAGAGGTCCAGGGACAGGAATGAACGTAGAAAGTAGCGAGCGGACCTCGGCACCTGGGGGAAGATACAGAGATACAGTACCTCCAAGTTAGCGTGTTGACTTATATATATTACAGCAACATTCCAATAATAATGATTGAGTAATATGAACACCTGGCCAAAATGAGCTCAGGAAAAAATCATATTTGCGTCTTGTCCAACGACGGAAAATTTGTCATGCTGTTGTTCTGACCCACCGTAGTTGAACTGTGGGTCACGGTTAGCAATGTTCCAGAGAGATCCCCAGTTAGCCTGAAGTGACACACCCTGTGTGCAGTGGGTGTGGGAGGAAACCGTTTTGAGATGGTCTTGGCTCTTGGACAACTATCAGGTATGTAGCTCAAATTGCCAACTTATGTTCAAGTATTCATTCCTATTTAATTACACCATCCTCCTCGCTCGAACTGGGGCATAGGGCTAAACAACACTTCACCAACGTGCACTATTTTTAGTTGATTTCTTCATCGCAACCTTACTTACAGACGTTGTCCAAATAGTTGTAGGTCATACTGGTTTTCTTTCCCCTGAAAATGTAATGACTGGTCATGTCCGTCAGACTGTTGGTTTCTTTCAAGTGGACGTGTCGGAAACATTGTCACACTCAATTATAATAAATTTACTCATATCCAATGCCGCCAAGACATGTCATTTCGATGCACATTTGTTAATCTACATATGACACGGATAACGTGCGCGTGTTCGGATACAACATATTATCAGTGTGTGTGTGTGTGTGTGTGTGTGTGTGTGTGTGTGTGTGTGTGTGTGTGTGTGTGTGTGTGTGTGTGTGTGTGTGTGTGTGTGTGTGTGTGTGTGTGTGTGTGTGTGTGTGTGTGTGTGTGTGTGTGTGTGTGTGTGTGTGTGTGTGTGTGTGTGTGTGTGTGTGTGTGTGTGTGTGTGTGTGTGTGTGTGTGTGTGTTTTGTCTGTTCGAGCAGATCCGTGGTAGTTTCGCATGCGTTGGACTGACATTGTTTAGGCGTGCTAGCGCATTCATTACGATGGTTTAAAGATCTGGAGATGTTTTAAATTCACCCGAGACCCACTGTACGATGGGGATATTGCGGTGTTCAACACTTCAACAAATTGTACCTAAAGTTGCAACGGTGTAATTTAATGCGTTGCCATCGAAAAGATAGCAATGCCATTTAGACCTACATATATGTCGCACGATGTATCCAGGCATTTTGAATAGATTTCACGTTACTGCATTTGTATGTGAATACAAATGTTAACCAGGCTATAATAGCAATACTTGCTGAGTACTGAATAATATATTGCCCAAAGACGCTACAGGGAACTAAGAATTACAATATACTAAGGTTGTCTCATAAACTAGTCCTCGTGAAGTCTTCATTTATCAAGGTGGTGAGCTCTGTGCGTGTGTTTGTTTGTTTGTGTGTGTATGTGCGTGCGTATGCGCGCGCGTGTGTTAGCGAGAGGGAGAGAGCGTGCGTGCGTACGTGCGCGTTTGTTTGTGTGCGTGTGCATGTGAACAACCAAATAAGTAATATCATGTGTTTAAATTATTATCGTATAGATAAGCTTTGCGTTAATGGTTCGTACATGAATGAACAATCAAGTTTCTTGGATCATGTTACATCATAATACATTCTTTATAGGAGCAGTACATTTGCATCAGATTCATATCCTCTGACGGAAGTGTGCAAAATACCTTCATCTATTTTATTTATTTTAAATCTCTCAAGGGTCAACGGGTGTACGTCTGGTGGAACACCGTGTTTCTTACGTCAACAGCATTTCGATAACATTGCTTGTATTGATGTCACCGGCTTCCAAACCTGCAATAAGCCTACCATTATGATGACTTTGGAATGCTCGACTTTTCCACTCATCGCTTTGAATAGCGTCGGTCAAGTAGATATGTCTACACTACCTACAGTGACCATTTCAAAACAAATTTAACGAATTGTAACCTACGTGGAACCAATTTGGAAGACATTATTGTAACTCGTTTGGAAACTATTATGATTGTTTAATGTTATAATCGCAGGCAATGTACTAGTCACATACGCCCTGAAATATTTCTGAATGTATTCAAAATCGTTTGACCAAATATAAAGTTCAGGCTCTAATACAAATGGAACTGACATCTAAAAGAAACTCCGTGTGACCTTGACATTTAAACATCGAGTAACCCTGACTTTCTATTAAATTCACAAATAAAGGCTTTCGTGCGCTAAGCCGTTTACGGTTTAACCCCAAAATGTCAAACAAAAAGCCAACTGAAATAGATGATCTAACCATACTCAGTTAGCGTATGTATGTCTGTGTAATCAGTCTGTCTCGGGTGTGACAAGTCCCCATCAGTAACTGATATCAGGTCATTTACACGTATTCAAACTGAAAAGTGTATCTACGTTATAATAATGTAATTTAATATTTATATATATTTTTTATAAACTGTACCTCCCCCCAAACGACAATGTAATTGCCCTTACAGGGATGAATAAAGTTGCATTGTATTGTATTGTATTAACTTCTGCACGTGGGCGGGCCACAAGCATCTCTGCGCACATGTCATCTCGAGGTTATTGTGATTTGCTAATTCTTATTAAGTTGTATTTTAGTATGATCCCTTAACTTGTTTCAAGTCCTACAGCAGCAGAGGAAACAGCTGTTGACCTAGCCTCGTGGTTCTCGACAACATACGTTGTAAGTAGGTAACTCTTGAAACATAAGTATGCTGTGCTAAACGTGTTCTAGTACTCAGTTAATTTCAAGCGATGTCTTTGTTTCATCAGCGTAGCCCGTAATTATATAACGTGTTTGTTAGTTATACGTATAATTTAATATGTAATGTATATTGTGAATGTGTGCATGTCATTTGGTATAGTGTCCAAAAAAAGTAGTTCAAATCGTATAATTACATAACTAGTTTGAGCGCCTAGTATCTTATATAAACAACAACAGCGTATAACAGTTGTCAAATACACACGAATAAGGTCAATATTTATGGTTATGTTTCGCATTCTGCAGTGTACCTATTTGGTCTATAAGGTAAGCATACCACTTCGCAACAAATACGTTCTAGACTTTACTACCCGCATAGTTAAGTATATCAACTTTGATTTACAATTAGCTTCAAGGCAAATACAATTAGATATGCTTATGTATATTACACACCAGAAAAGCACATTATAATTATGCAGTGTATACGTTTCGGGTTTCTAATTAGTTTCTAGCACTTGTCACGTTATGTTAATTAAATAATCACATACGATGTTGTGGTTACTATGACATGGTGCTTTTTAGGAAGCGTAACTAAATAAGTCAGCTATTCCAAAACACTGCGCCAAGCCATCTAATTAGGCAGTGAGAGTGGTCAGTTCCAATGGGAAAGGTCACTACCAAGGTACATATCTCGTCGTCAGTAATTATGTTGTGTTCCCAATTAACTTCACACAGTCTCTATTGCGGACAACCGAGCTTTTACACCATTCCTACTGAGATCATTGAGCACGCAATTCTGGCGTGAAAGCTCACACGTTACCCAATAGTTATCTCAATAACTACGCCACTATATTATACTTTCCACAGCCATATGTATCCCATCTAGAGCGTGTTGCTCTGGGTATGCTGTCTTATTTAATCTTGTAAACCTGTTCGGTTGATTCTGATGCATATATGACCGTGCTGATCTTGCACTGACACCGATGAAGATAAACATGTGACTACCAAAGATAAAATACACAAGATAAAATACACAAGGATGTCGTCTTTAACAGTAACTCCGTCTGACTGTAATTGGCGGGTGTGGTGTACCGCCCGCGGTCATACACGACAGCCACTGAACTAGGTCTCCCACGGTAGTGTCGTCGACTGCGGTATCAATCTAACCCGCGATGACAACCACAGCAAGAATGCTTGTGTTGCGCCGCTACAC
Organism: Escarpia spicata; assembly: GCA_963995525.1. Classification (NCBI taxonomy): domain Eukaryota; kingdom Metazoa; phylum Annelida; class Polychaeta; order Sabellida; family Siboglinidae; genus Escarpia; species Escarpia spicata. The sequence continues at coordinate 53,523,332 of OZ023210.1, read as the reverse complement.
GACAGAAAACACAGCGAACAGCGCGTTCCTGCACACGTCGGGTGTGTCAGAACGTCAACGCGATTCGGCGTCAACGTGTTACATATAGGCGTGTCTGACGTGCTAGCAGTGTCGCGGATTCCCATACATGGCGGCATGATGTCGCCGTGGTAGTCGTACGTTTTGTATAACCGTGAATACAGCTGGACGTCCCACGTATTTATCGCATGCGATGATGCTAATCTCAACACTCAGTGACAATGTTAACCAAATAAAAAATATTATATTGTAACTGTTTCTAACATAGAAGTCAGTTGACTGGGTAATCATTGGAAGTCTAACCTTAATCTTAACCATAACTAACCATACATATTTCTACTACTGACTCTAACCCTAACTAATCCTAACGTCTAATGAATAATGAGATTAACACTAACCAGTTATTTCCGTCATCTGATTGGTTTCAATGAGTATGCACTCGTCCCTAGCGCATAAGTAGCATTTAATCATGACGCAAAAATCGCTGCGCGAAACACCAACATAATTTTATTCATCGCGATTTGTTATCAAAGCTCGTCAGCAACGTTGTTGGTTCATGAACGACATATTTTCATCGTCGCAGGTTATCCTAATCCACATGCAACTCTCTAAATTGACCAGTCATTATTGTTCGCTCATCTTTTGCTTTAATATCGTACGACAACAGCACCACTTGTTCTAAATAACATACAATTTCTAATGATGTTATCAACTATGATAATATATATATATATATATATATATGTATATATATAATATATATATATGTCATATATATATATGCGTGCGTGCGTGTATCCATGTAGATATATACATGTGTGTGTTTGTGTATTATTATAGTTGATAATATATATATATATATATATATATACATATATATATATATATATATATATATATATGTATTACCAACTATGATAATACACACACATATATAATACATACACGCAAGCACGCAAGCACGCAAGCACGCACCCACGCACACACATCGAATCAACCTACCTCCCACCAATCCTGCCGCGCCGTTGATATTGTGTCGTCCGAGTGCGTGCTTACAAGTTACATTGTCTGCCAGCGACTGTCACGCGACCCGCGGCACGAACTGCGAATTGATCGACGACAGGACGCAAGCGAAGGACCAGCGCAGTAAGAGAGGGGGAGGGCGGTCCAACTAACGCACACGTGCGGCACTTATGCGTTACACTACGGCGGAGTGGATTGTCTCGCAAACTTCAGTTGCATCTAATGTAAATGTAAATTACTCATACGAGCATGTAAACATAGCTTAGTTTCCTGTGATAAAAACTCGTGTATTCGTCAGTATCGAATACTGTAAACCTGTCCATAGACATAGAGGACTTCGTCGGGTCTGCGCAATATATCCTTTATGGCCAGGTTACCGCTACGGACAGGTTGTGAACAATGCTAACTGGTCATTCGGGACGTTCTAGAGTGTCCATTGCAGACAGGTGTTCGTTGTGGGCAAGTGTCCATTAAGGGTAGTTTAAATAACATATGCCTATACAGTAGTTGCTACTCTACTAGCAGCTACTGCAGTGTTACAACTATGTTATGGCGGTTACGAGCAAGGAACCTATATTCAGACAGGAGACTTCACTGAACGAGATCGTGAGAGCCTACAATGACAGTTTTTTTATCCGCCATTTTGGAAGGCTAGCACGTGCATCAGTGCATGTGTTCTGTCTTGGCGTGCCTCCAGAATGGCGGACTAACCACTCCATTTACGTACTTTTTTTAACAATGGGAACAGCGCCTGCTGGACCGTCTTTGGTTACGAGGATGTGACGTCATGATGCATCAGAATCACGACGTCTTGCCTAACCGGGAAACGCCGCTGCGATATTGGACATGTGTGGGCAGTTCACGTCCTGGGCACACTTTACAAGCAACACCGAAACAAGTGCGTTGTAAAATGTAAAATTTTCGATGTTAGCGAACACATATTAAGCCTATTCGGCCATATGTATCCTTGCATTTGGTTGGCGTGAAATGGCAAAGCAGAAAAATACAGAAATGACTGCCTAGTTGCAAGACTACAATGGTCCATTTTCAAAAATGGGTTACACTGTTCTTATCATTTCACATTGCACGTCTGCTGTGGCAACACATTAGATGTACATTATTTATAATGTTTGATATCGATAACATTGAGTGTCTGCATTGTCTTTTGGCATCCATTGAATATATTTACCATGCTCGCTGTGCGCGAAAATCCAAGAACATTGTACGGGATACTACCCATCCAGCCAACCATTTCTTTGAACTTCTTCCCTCTGGCAAGCGCTATAAAAGTATTAAAACAAGGACCACTGTACTTAAAAACAGTTTCTATCCGCAGACTGTGAGACACTTGAACCGTGAGGTGCCATGACACTGTCTTCAGTCAGATTAGATTTTATGTCGCCATGCTAAAATATTTATTTATTGTTTTTTATTTATTTATCTAACTACATGTATATACTCTTTTAACTGTCAGTTTAGTTTTTATATCGTCAGCTAACTTATTTATTTGTTATTTATTTAACTACATGTATACTTTTTAACTGTATAGGTAATGTTCAGACGGTATTAATATTATGTTACCAAGTTCACTTTTATGTCAGTAGATGTACGACTGTCTTAAATGTGTTGGCAGTTGGCTTTGGTTTAAATTTATACTAGTTTTTTCAAAGTTTTATAATGTTTCTGATTGTATTTTTAACGTGTGCATGATGGGGGGGGGGGGGGGGGCAGGGGAGACAAGCATGTATTTATGTTGACGCCACAACGCCAAGAATTCCTCGTACTTTTTAAATGTTACTTGGTAATAATCAGTCTGAATCTGAATGTATATTATGGATGTATACAGTACATGATAATATGTTAATATTTAAAAGTTTCGGAAGGGAATATATTCATGCGCATATAAAATGGCTCATTGGAACTCTAGTTGGAAGTCTCGCGAGAATGATCGCGCAAGAACGGATCCAAAGAAATAAATTATTTCTAAAGTAAAAATGTAACCACGAAATTGGCATAACATGACAGCACTCGTGTTAGGGGTGGTCTCATAAATTTTCGCTGAGTCCAAATAAGTTATGCGTTTAGCATTAGTTCAATCCCCCTTGCTATAGTTGATCCAAAATGGCTATAAGCGTCAATTTGCATTAACATGTTTTTCACTCGGTGTGTGACATTACTGTAGCACTTTATTTTTTCCCGCGATACTTGGTGATATCCACACCACCCCACGCAATCCATAACATATTCTGGCACATTACGAACATATGCGATCACCTCTAAACAGTGTCATGAACATGTCAAGGCTTTCTTTTTATCTTCTCCCGATGTATAAAAGATAAATGATAATTGTTTTATATCGAAAACATGTCAAAAGAAGTTTTGTGCTTACTTCCAAAGTAGCTGTTTAGATCGGCGTGTTATCAATAGCTCTGTTGTCATAAGTGCGCACTTGGCAACTTCCGGTCAACCGGTGGGCCGGAACTAGGCAACTAAGAAAGAGCACGTCGGCGAGGCGCTTGATATGATTCCTATGACAAGTGGCGAATACTTAAATTGTGTATTCCTGATGGGATGCTTTAAATCAAGTACGACTCTTGACGGTTAAGTTGACCTGCGTGATACGAAAGGAGCGCGTTTAACCATTGTCTATAAAATATAACACGTATTGCGTATCGGTTGTGTAGGCCGGAAACTTGTTGTGTATACATTGCAAACAGTTGTGACGAAAGCCGGCTATCTCAGATGACATAACGCCCATAGCACGAGAGAGAGAGAGAGGAGAGAGAGAGAGAGAGAGAGAGAGAGAGAGAGAGGAGAGAGAGAGAGAGAGAGAGAGAGAGAGAGAGAGAGAGAGAGAGAGAGAGAGAGAGAGAGAGAGAGAGAGAGAGAGAGAGAGAGAGAGAGAGAGAGAGAGAGAGAGAGAGAGAGAGAGATGAGAGAGAGAGAGAGAGAATGAGAGAGAGAGAGAGAGAGAGAGAGAGAGAGGGGGGGGAGGGAGGGAGGGAGGGAGGGAGAGAGAGAGAGAAAGAGAGAGAGGAGCGAGGGGAGGGAGGAGTAAAGGAGAGGGAGAAAGATAAATGAGGAGGGAGGCTGTGTTAGTTTGATCTTGCATTGACTAGCTGTGTGCAAGTAGCTTATGATTATAACCTACCTGCCAGCTTACAATAATAATATGTAATACGATGTTATTGCGTGAAGTCTCAGTTGAACGTATGGTATCAGCGTGTTTTATTCTTAGCTTCTGCAACAGTACAGCCGAGGCACTAAGGTAGGCACGAGAGAACGTTGCCTGTTACACCAATGTGGTATCTACAACGTGTCCGACAGAACGTCAAAGGAGACGCTTAATTGAGACGCTTAATTGAAGACATCTAACAGATTATAGGCGGGTCGCTGCCCTTCTTAAATACATAGTTTGTACGATGTCAGACGCTAGTGTTTGGTTAAAAAACTATTATAATAATAATAAAATAACAATTGTGTTTATTTTTCCAACATACGAACAATACACAGTGTGATTCATCAATAAATAATTATGTCAGAAAAAGGGGTATACTGAAGAGAAAATTCTTATATTTGTGTAACCCTATGAATTATCTGCTTACAACACATGACAAAGATTACATAAATACACATTAATAACAGTAACTTTGTGATAATCGGTATTTTATATTGACTTGCAGCAGTTTTCTTACCAGTGATATGTATTTGTTTTACATATATTTGTCGATAATGCACCTTTTTAATGTAAAAAACAAATACATGAATTGTGGGCTTCATGGCAGTCCTGGAAGGCAATGAATTCCAGCATTTTACTCCATAAATTGATAGACACCTTTAACTTCACGTTTGTTCGAACAATTTGTCTGACATATTGATACTGAACTCGGGATGAGTGTGAAGAAGACTGTTTTGTAAACAAAGACTGCAAATTGACTGGTACTAGTAAATTGTTATACGCTTTATACATAATTGACAAGATCTTACAATCTACTAAGTCTTGAAATGTTAGTACTCTACATATGTAAAATAGCATACGAGTATGATGAAATCTGTCAACACCACATGCCAGTCTGGTCACCATCTTTTGTAAGATTGAAATACAGTGAACATTGGTGATATACGTAGTTCCCCAAACGTCACAACAGTAACTCATTATTGGTAAGAAGAGTGAATAATACAAAGTAAGTAAGCTGTTGGTTCCTGGGATATGACTTGCTTTATACATTACTCCAGTTATTCTAGACAGCCTCGTTTTAACACTATTTATGTGATATTTCCAAGTAAGTTTTTCATCAATGTAAACTCCAAGAAATGTTGACATGTTGCCTCTAGTATTCAGTTGTAGAGGTCATTGCAAAGATTGTCAATGAAGGCCTCAGCACACTGTTAGTTTTCCCATTGGCGACCATGTTAACGTTCTGGGTGATTATAAGAAAACCTGACCTACAAAATGTCTTAAACTTCTCACCTGCTGTTATTATCATCTCAATGACATGCTGGTCGAGTTTAGTCAAAATCTAATATATCTAGCTCTCGTAAAATGCCTCTACGTGTGACACCCATCAATATTTACGAATGGATGCAGGCAGTAATCCGGCTAAAGGGGTCAACTAGCCAAATTGCTTCCAAATACCCTTCCGTTTAGTAAAATAGCTAAAAATGCACCGTTTTACTGTCAACAGCTTCTACAATCACACCGGAAAATCTGAATACTCAAATGCACTTATTTCAGAGCAGGTGAATTTTGTAAAAAGGCATTTATCAAAAATACATTGCACTTTTTTCGTAACCAAGTAAGAAGTCTAACAGTGTCCTGACCCCTGCAACATTAAATAACAGTTGAAAATAATACACAATTCCGTCGTCATCTAAAACTTATCTTTACAAACTTGCTTATCCACCATGACTCCCTGGCGAATCCACCCATCTGTTAATAACTCCAATACTGCTTATTGATATTGAGATTGATCAACATTTTCGTCTTCATTCACCTCTGAGCCTGGTTTCCAAATATTTAGGCGCAATAAACATTTCTTCTTATTATTATTACTATTAGTCATCGGTTAATACTATACTTTAAATACTATTAAAAGTTTTACCTATATGGAAACTTGTCAGATACAAAATAAACCGAAATTACAATTTTGCATAGTTACTTTTATAACATAACTGCGTGGCTGCCTTAATCACCTGCGTTAATCACTAGGTGGCAGCTCCTGTCAAATCAGTCAAATATTTCGTATTGGCGTTGTCTTGCTTATACTAGACTGGGCGTGAACAGACGGGATATAATATATATATATATATATATATATATATATATATATATATATATATATATCAAACAAGAACTAATTTAACTAAACAAAGTTTATATCGCGTGCGACGGTCGGACTAATAACCGATATATGTAGCCTCACAAATACACAGAAGTGAAAGTGGTATGTATGGCCAAGTGGATAGTGCGTTGTATACCTGTCAACTCTCCCGGAAAAAGTTCCCCGGACTTTGGGTGTATCTACCGGTCTCCCGAAATACAAAAAATATCCCAGATTGTTGCTTCAAAACTCCAACAGCTCCCCCACTGTCTTCCGATATCATCACCCGAGACAGCGCCATTCCACGGGAAACACTGAAGCTCCGGCGAGAAATATCCACCAGCAGCCCCACACAGTCTATATTTTACCATATGTAGCGTGATTTTCACATGTGTTTGAACGTAATTAAGAATTATGGTGACCGGTGTATATTTTATCATAATAGCGACAGTAGTTGTTATAACCCAAAACCTATTCAACTGAGGCTGTAGTTAGGCAAGCTGCCCAGGTACATACCTAGTTTTGTGTGTCCTCCGCTCGTACAGGACTGCTACTTGTTGTATGGACCTAGGACGACAAGGTGAGGTGGACGGACCTAGGACAGATAAGGTGAGGTGGACCTAGATACAGCTACGAGAGTCGCACTATAAGTATAAACGCTCAGTTCATGACGCTTTTTAAGAACCATCGCAAGTGCTTAATTTGGTCAAACAGATGTATCCAGGTCACATAAAATACGTGCAAGAAGCTTTCAGAGACGCAACGTCCGTACCACACGCTTATTTCTTCGTCGACCCGAAACAGGTCACACCGGAACACTTACACATGTCGTACACCTGTAGGGTAACCGGAAATGACATAATTTGACTTATTTTTCTAGTTCACTACCTATCCAACAGGATTTGACTTTTTTAGGTTAAATGTAGACGCTAGGGGGCGCTATACCCGAAAATGGTCCACCACCTATCCGACATAACAAAAGACACCATTGCGCATGCGTAATGACCTATTTAATAACATAATTAACCTATTTTGATCTATTTTGACCTATATATTTAGTTCACCACCTATTCGTCAGTTGTGCTATTTGATTTTGACGAATTCGCCAGGAGGCGCCATTTGCCTTTGACCTTTGACCTAGAAGTGATGTCATCTGTTCTTGCTCTAATCATAAACAAACCTCACACGAAATTAACCTACTATGCTACTCGTGATCAATATTATGCTAATTAGAAGGGTGTATATTTACATTCCTGGGTTACTCGGACGTCATGTTGGTTTTTTTCAAAACTTATGGGGTCAGAGACCCATCTTACAGATTTCCAAAATGAATTTTGGATTCAGTACACCCAAACTACTATAGAAAGATTTATTGGCACATTCTACTAAAAAGTGCCTACGGAACGTTTTAAACGCATTAATTAGAATTTTTGCTCCTGTCTGTTGCGTTTTGCTTTCGCGCTCTTATTAAATCGAAATCACAATTTGTAAATTTATAATGCGGTTGGATGCAGCAAGCGTTTGTAAAAATTGTGTACCGTTCGATTTTATCTGATCCCACTAAATGGTGAGAACATTTTGAAATTTATCTGAGCTATCTATCGCATGAATTGGACATTCAACGAACACATACGACATATAGTAATCACATTTGCCCACATTTATATAGCTGGTTAGGTTTTATATAACATTATAATCATAGCATTGTATTAAACGGTAATCAAAAAAAAAATTATTTGCTTGATCCATGCCATAATGAGTGTGTGTGTGTGTGTGTGTGTGTGTGTGTGTGTGTGTGTGTGTGTGTGTGTGTGTGTGTGTGTGTGTGTGTGTGTATGCATGTATATAATATATATATATATGAACTATATATTTGATATTTTATTTATTATATATATATAATATGTATTATATAATAAATATGATATATATATATATAATAAATAAAATACTCAAATATATATTTCATGTGTCCCTAGACGTTTTCAATTGTGCCCCCGTTACGTGACTTCTAAACCTTTGGAATGTCCCTTGTTTAGGTTAGGAGAAGCTGAAGTTAAGCCGGCGCGGCGACGAACATTTTCCAAAAGCATCCCACTGTCTTCCGATGTCATTAGTGGAACTGAGAGGCAGCGGAGTTGCTATAAAGAACTGAAGTTTACGGCGGTACGGCGGCGAAAAATGTTCAACAGCATCCCTACCACCACCCTCCACCCCTACCCCGTCTTCCCCATCCTGTCTTCCAGTGTCATGATCCGACAGCGCGACAGCGGAGTTGAGCTGACACATCGGCCTAGACCTCCCAATGTATGAATTTGGTTCGGCCGCCAGTGGAGGTTTTTGGGCCCTCGCTAGATTACCCTCTCTGGATGGGGTACCACAAGGTTCAGTTCCCACTCCGATGTTCTTCAACAACTACACGTTGGACATCCCGCACACAACATCAACGAAATACATCTATGCCGATGACATCGCCCTCACGGCATTGGGACTGAATTATTATGACATGCAGCAAACGTTATCGTACTATCTGACTAGCATGGGCCTGTACCGTCAACGATGGCGTCTCTGATTTAACGTCAACAAAATAGTGAGCAGCTGCTTTCATTAGATGAAATTTCTGGCAATCCACCAGATAAACGTTCGCAGCGGAGAGAAAACAGCAAACCCCAAGTACCTCGGGGTTACATTCGATAGATTTTCTGAGAAAACCCCGGACATTTGCCTGTATTCCGGGACACCGGGAGATACACCAAAAATCCGGGAGACTGCCAGATTTCACTGGAGAGTTTGCAGGTATAATATAATCACGTGACTTATTGACAAGGCAGGGTTGCTTAGGTTTGTTTAATTTAATTTAATTAACTTTTTTCGAGAAGACCATATGATATTATTAGATGACCCGCAATGTGTTGATATGATCATCTAGTTCATTATTAAATTACCTTTTAATGACTCCTTTTAAAATTATTCTTTACATATTGTTCTATATAAACCCTTACTTTTAGTCATATTTTAAAACATTTCAATCACAATCACAATACTTTATTGTCCCTTGGGAGGGAAATTCATCATAGAGCAGCATATTAAGACAAATAAAACAAATGTACATGCAATATAAAAATAATAAAAATAAAAAGAATAAAACTAATACAAATTATATCGGTTAAATAAATAAGTTAAATAAGTTACAACAGTTTTTAAAAAGTTAAATCATCTCACAAATCATCATCAGGCTCACTCAGTGTCAGACTGGCAGGGAAGACTGGCAGAGATGGAGGGGAACGAAGGTCAGTTACTTATTAATTAGTCTTATTGACGAGGGAACAAAAGAGTTTCGAGTGCGGTTCAATTTGCAGTGAGGGAGTTGAAAGCGGCGGCCAGAAGGAAGTAGTTTATAGCATGGAAACAGGGGATGTTCGGGGTCTGAGGAGACGTTCCTTCCCTTTCTCTCTGCCCGTTGCCTGTATAGATCTTCTAGACTGGTCTGCTTTTTTCCCACCACCTTGCCACTGACCCTGGCTGTTCGTGCCAGAGTGTTGCGATGCACGATAATCAGGCCGCCGTACCACACAAGAAACCCAAATGTAATAGAGCTTTCTATGTAGCATCTGTAGAAGGTTTGTATGTGTGCCGACACTGAGTGACCTGAGCTTGCGTAAGAAATACAGCTTTTGCTGGCACTTTAGAGTTCCCGTTATTGTTTAGATGAACCCTGTAGTTGATTGAGATTAACCTTTACTTCATGTTTTAATAGTACCCCTTAATTGCACGCACGCACTCATACTCACACACTCACTCACTCGCTCGCACGCACACGCACGCACGCACGCACACACACACGTTTTAGTAATGTGGGAAAGCCTATGAGACAACACACACAGCTATCACACACAGTTACGACAACAACCAGCTTTCCTTGATGCCATAACAAACACATTGTGGAATTACGATTCACGTAGTCCAATCAGAATAAATCCTAACGTGCGGCAGTTGTCCATTGTGGATGGAATGATGCCGTCAATGTTTCGAGCGTGCCAACAGGTCATTAATACATTGACCATGTTGATAAGCATTGATGTTACCGCCGAGTTACTAGATCTGAAGAGTTCCCGTTACCTTGCCTCGTCTGTTCGTTTGAGTGACAATTGACCATCGACGTCTTGCGCACAGCAGACAAATTTCTTTGTCGAATCATTGTCGAGAAACACATTTCAACTGGCGTTTAAGCAATAATTATTTTCATAATTTGCTTGTTTCTTCGATCCACCGTCTCGTGAGCCTTTTCTCTTGAGAGTTATGATTATTGTAATTAAAGGTAAAACATAGACAGTCATCGTTGTGGAGCGCGGTGGCGTATTGTTTAGAGATTCCAGGTTCGACTTCTCGTGCTGCCTTTCGAACGTTGGGCAAGTTGGTTCAAATGGGAACGTGTGTTGTCATTGTCACATATTATTGACTATATGAGCAAATAAATAATACACTTGTACTTTTTCGAATATTGTTGTAGTTTTGCAGAGTACCACATTTTACATTTTATGTTAACTTTGCCTATGTACATTTTGTTTGGGCTACGTCTAATTCTACCTCGTTACTAAATGTTGTACTTGCTCCAGCTCTAACGAAAACGGAAGAAGCGACAACAGCAACGAGTAAGTATTGCATACACACCTCAGTACTAACATGCAGAACGTCAAGTGACTGCAAGAACGCGGAATCCTGCCTTGAAAAGATCAGCCGCTGCACCGGTCAATACAGGGGAGACCACTGCGAAATAGGTAAATCAGCTGTTTAAATATAGTGGTGGAATTTCGAAGATAATCTGACGCATAAATATGATACATTACTTACAGTCAGACAGTTACTGGAACTTTTCGAGACCATGTTGCTATGGGCTAAAATCGAATAACAGAAAGATAAGAGTTTTCAAGATTCGAAACAAAATGATATATAATAAAATTCGACACTAATTATTAGTCAAAGGACGTCTTCATGTATCAACAGCATTGACATGCACCTCGTCACGTGACTGCAAGAAAGGGGGAACCTGCCATGAGAACATCTGTCACTGCGCCTAAGAATACATTGGGCACCAATGCGAAACAAATATATATCTCTTATTTAATAACTATATCAATTAAAATGTTTACAATACATTAGAATTTATATAGTGAGTATAAATTGGTTGCGATCGTATCACAGCATAAAGTTGCTGTTCATGGCTGACATCGAATGACTAGTTTCCTATTATTGCAATGTCAACCCGCCACTGCCAGAATTTGCTGCATACGGCAAACCGGATATAAAGTACTTTCGCTCATTCTTAATAGCATGTTTTTTAAACGTAAATATAATTTGGTTCAATAAATACTCTTAATCGATAATTTAACGTAACATACGAGTTTGCTTTTCTTGCATAAATCATAACACCAACCAGCTTAGTTTGTTGGGGTCAATCAGGCGGAGCGCCGTAGCATTAATTCTATACAGTGCCTGGTCCTAATCATGCGTTAGCGGTTCACGTGTTAACACTCATTCTTTCTAACGCTGACTTCAGTCTAAGTATTTGACGAATAATATCGGTTTAAAGGTCCGGCCCCTTCTAAAAGGTGGAGCAATAGCTCTGCTGATCTATCAGATCGATAGCACGGTGTTACTCTGCCACGTTTGAAATACGAACAGTCTAATGCAGTGATTCTTAAGGGGTCAGCACACTGTCAGTTTTCCCATTGGCGACCATGTTAATGTTTTGTGTGATTATAAGAAAACGTGACCTATATAGTTTCTTAAACTTCTCACCTGCTGTTATTATCATCTCATTGACATGCTGGTCGAGTTTAGTCAAAATATAATATCTCTAGCTCTTGCAAAATGCCTGTATGTATGACACCCGTCAATATTTACAAATGGATGCAGGCAGTAATCCGGCTAAAGTGTGAACTAGCCAAATTGCTGCCAGATACCAGTGGTGTTACTATCAAATGCGTGGGTCAATCCTTAACTTGAACATTAATAATGGTAAAGTGACTGCACTTACCTTACTAGATCTCTCTGCCGCTTTTGACACGATTGATCACAACATTCTCATTGAACGCTTTTTAAAGTGGTACGGTATATCTGGCACAGCTCTAAGCTGGTTTTCTTCATGTCTAACTGATAGATACCAAAGTATAAAGATTGGGAACATCTTTTTAGCTGCACTGCAGGCTTTATTTGGTGTTTCCCAGGGTTCTGTTATTGGGCCTTTGCGTTTTACTCTTTACACCACGCCACTAAGCTCTGTTATACAAAGACATAACTTAGATCATCATCTTTAATTATGCTGATGATACTCAGATCTACATTTCGTTGGCTACCCCGGATACAAATCGCTCCCTTAACCAACTTAGTGATTGCCTTCAAGATATCTTCCACTGGATGACTGACAGTAAGTTGAATTTAAATGCAAATAAAACTGAATTGATCATTATTGGTACTCCAGTGTAGTGTAGTAAACTGGGTGTTTTTTCCCTACGCGTATTTTGAATCAGTATATCACGCCAGCAACCTCGGTGCGGAATATAGGAGTGATCTTTTATATTAACTTCAATTTCCGACAACACATATCTCAAACGTGTCGCTGCTGTTTTTATCATATTCGTGATCTTCGCCGTATTCGCCGGTATATGTCATTTTCTGTTGCTAAGACTATTGCAACAGCGCTTGTTAGCAGCAGACTTGACTATTGCAATTCCCTCCTTTATAACATCGCTAGCAAGGATATCACAAAACTTCAGCGTGTCAAAAATTGTCTAGCTATAGTTGTTACAAGATCTCCTCGTTTTTCTCGCTCTGTACCACTTTTGAAGTCTTTGCATTGGCTTCCTGTACGATATCGTATACTATTTAAGACCTGTACCATTACATATCAGGCACTGTCCAGTAAGCAACCATCTTATTTGCATTCATTGCTTACTCCTGTAAGAAAACCTATCCAGCTTCGATCATCTAGTTCTGACCTACGTTTTGTTAGACACTAACATTGGAACTAGGGTTTTTTGGGTTGCTGCACCAACTCTTTGGAATATGCTCCCTCTTATTGTTAGATCAGTTGTAAATATTACAAAATTTCGTCGTCATTTAAAAACTGATCTTTACAACCTTGCTTATCCACCGTAGCTCCCTAGCGCCATGACCCATCTGTTGACAACTGGAAAACTACTTATGGATTTTGAGATTGACCAATCCTTTTGTTTTGATGCGCCTCTGAGCTTGGATTCCAAGGATTTAAGCGCAATAGAAGTTATCGTATTATTATCATTATATATATATATATGTCGATTTTTCAAAAGCAATAAAGAAACTTTAATTTCTTTACAATTCATAGTCCACATGCGACATGTGGATTTCAGTGTTTTGATTTAGAATGCGCCAGTTAACATATATTACGCATCCAATTTTGAATAGTGTCACGGTCCGGCGGGTCTCCCCTGTTTAGATGGCTTAAGTCTAAGAGGAGCACCCTAGCTGAAAGCATTAACCAACACCATACGAGGCGAATCAACACATCGTAGTTCTTACGAGTTCTCGCACGTCGGACCCGGTCACGCTCATCTTAATGGCACACGCCTCACCCGGTCACGCACGTATCGACGGCGCATGTCGCATCCGGTCACGCTCATCGTGATGGCGAACATCGCGCCTATTCACACTCGACTAGATTGCGACGTCTCGTCTGGTTACGCCCATTTTGTACATTTTCGCACAATATACTGACACAGTTACAGATGTAACTTTTATGAAAGCTTCGCCCCAAACGGATATATAACCGAGCCATGCTTAGCAGCCTACGACCAACGTCGCTACTGTGCCCAGTCCAGCACAGGATACCAGCTTAGGCAATTCATGCCCCAACATATTGACGATGTCTCAATATCGGTTCCGTTTGAGAGTGATACTTTCTATGTCCGTTTCTTTTATACAACTCTCCTAACATAGAACACCTGACCACGTATGTCCAGTTACGAAATTCCGGACCGTGCCCACTTAACGTTACCCCTAAATTTTCATTTTGGCTATACCTGAAACACCCTACGTTATACAAATTAGCTAATCTTAACTAATTAGGATGCAAGACAACCTCGACAAACAAATTGCTTAAGATCCCCCTAAGCTAACTACCTATATGTCATCGCTTACTCTCTCTTAAACGAATATGTAAAAAAATCAAAGGAGAGCAGTGCAACGTATTATGCCGTTGTACTTTCTTATCCTTCCAGCGCTCGTGCACAGTTGCAAAACGCACAATCCATGCTTCATGGGGAACACATGTACCCACGGTTACTTTTACGAACAGCGCGATCGATCTAAATACATCTAATGTCACAACTGCCAGTCCGGCGTATGTTATCAAGGTGTGTGCCCCCCTCGTGTGGTGTGGAGACAGTTCCCTCATCATCGCTGCATTTATCCATAACTATGACATCACCGAAATAAATACGCCCGCCTGTGGCTAACGTCGTATACGATTGTTTCCAGCTTGCGTTAAAATCATTGGTTGTAACTAACGCCAGTACAGTGTAGGATAATCAAATAGTGTGTTATATTAATTATGCTTAGAACGATACTTGTTTACTTATGTCATCTACTTAACGCGATGATGTGATTGTTGTTTGCGCTCTTTTCTGTCTGACTTTATGGCAACCAGACAAATCCACTGAAGTCTGTGTTCCTCTGAATGGTGTCTCTCAGTGTCATGTTCGGGCGACCTCATCTTCGAGGTTCCCATGGTTTCCAAAGGATAACTCGGTTAGCAATTGAATCGTGGCGCATCATAAGTCTTGCCTGGCGTAGACGATGTCGCCTCACGGTGGTGGAGATTTGTGGCAGATTGCCGTACAAGTCCTGGTTGGTGATGTGATTGCCCCAGGACACATTGTAGACTGTGTGTAGTAGATTGGTGTAGACACCGTCAGTTGTTTTCTCGAGTGTTTGTGCCAGTGCCTATGATTCACAACCATTAGATATGAGAATCGGTTCAACCGTGGTGATAGAGATGTTTAGTTTGGTGGGCCCAAGCTTGAGCTGTTCCACGCTGAATGGCATGTTGACTAACAGAATGGCATGTTGACTAACAGTTAGTAGAAATATTAAAATGTCTCTACTTTCTCTATTATATTGATCCTCATTTACGATGGGTAGATTACGATGCGTACCTGGTTTGATGTGCATGTATTTGGTTTTGCTTCGATTGATAAATAATCTAGGATCTTCAGAAGCACTTTCGACATTATGAAGTAGTACTTCAGTAGTAGTTGTTGTGCTTCTTATAGTTCGTCAGCGAATACCTGCATTAATCTAAAAATGTGTACAATGGTGTTAATAGGCCTACCAATTGCAAAACACACGATCTTTCGCTATTAGGCATTTGTTAGTAAATAATATCATTCCGTCATATCCAACGGATTAGAAATTTAGTGATTTAAATTCATTACATGTTGAATCCGCCAACTTCAAGTGTCAGCGCCTTCAAGCTCAAACGGTAATGACGTCATCGTATGACGTTCGTGCTTTGTGTCCGTCTACCCGGCAACCAGTCGAACGTCTGGCGACGACGTACGTGGTCGTGCTTGGTCTTTTCGTGGTCAAAGATTTGGTAAATTACATCAACTGCGTATATTTAATGGGGTATTGTGGCAGACGTGCGTACTTGATCCATATTTTATTTGCAAACTTCAATTATCAATCGTTCTTAAAGGAAGATCGGGGGAATGATGCATGTTTTGTTGCTGCCTTGTTCTTCTATCAATGTACCCGAGCGAGACAAATAAAACTGTGGTTTATGTTTATTGTATGGGTATGAACAGTTTGTGCGGTCAAAGAAATACTAGGCAACATACTATATATGTGAATTTAGCTATATATTTTGACGTTGGTCCTTGAAGACTACATTCAATAATCGAACTGCTCGCCCTACTTGATACAATGATTTCCAAAACTGCTCCGCACCGACCAACTTTAACTGTCTTAAGATTTAACAAGATTTAACAAGATTGCCAATCAGAGAATTAACTCTAGATGGCAGGTGGACAAGGAAGTCCTTTGGCTTATCAAGAGTCCAACCTTTTAATCTACGTGTATAACGCCCTTCTGAGGTATGTGTCGATTTTATTTTTAAACATTCACGCTACTAGCACCCACACAATCAGCAGATAATCTGTTCCATTCATTTACAGTCCTTTGTGAAAATGAGAACTTTCTTATATCTAATCTACACTGCTCCTTTGCTAATGTAACTTCATGTCCTCTAGTCCTTCTATCTTTCTTAACTGAGAAAAAATATTTCTATAAATATTTTCATAACCATTCAATATTTTAAACACTTCTATCTGATCTCCTCTCAGTCTCCTGATTTCTAGTGTTGTTAAACCACATTCTTTTAGGCGTATTTAATAATTAAGATCCGTCAGTTTGGGTATCATTTTAGTTGCTTTCCTCTGTACTCTTTCTTTCTAACATATCTATGTCCTTCTTGCGGTATGGCCTCCACGCTTGTTTACAATATTCTAAATGAGGCCTAACTATTGTTTTGCACAGCGTAGTATTAGTTCTTTTTCCTTATGCGCTACATTTCGCCTAATTAATCCAAGGATTTTATTTCCCTTTGAACCTTCATATCAGCACCAATGGTTAACCCTAAGTTCTTTTCTTTTACATTAGTACTTAGTACGGTACCCCCCCCCCCCCCATTGTATATTGTACATCTTCGTTCCCATTTCCTGTGTGGAGGCATTTACATTTCCCAAATTTGAACAGCATTTGCCACTTTTCAGACCATTTGATCAACCTGTCAAGATCATCTTGTAAATTGTGTCTATCTCCACCACTTTTAATCCTTCTAAACACCTTTGTATCATTCGCAAATTTCAACACCTTGCTTGTTATATCATCGTCCAAATCGTTGATATATATTAAGAATAATATAGGTCCTAGTATTGATCCCTGTGGTACCCCACTCAATATTGATTTCCAGTTTGAAGCCTCCCCATCAACAACTACCCGTTGTCTTCTGTCAATCAGCCATTTTTCTATCCAGTTAATTATACCATTTTCTGTACCCTGGGCCTTTAGTTTAAGCAGTAATCTTTGATGTGACACTTTATCGAAAGCTATTTTAAAATCTAAGTAGATGATATCTACTGGTGATCCCTCGTCTACCCATATAATGATATCTTCAAAAAAATATAACATATTTGCTAAGCAAGACCTCGCATTTAGAAACCCATGTTGAGATGGGTTTATCAAGTTATGTTTAACAAGAAAACCCATCATGTGATCTTTAATTAGTCTTTCTAATAATTTACAAATCACCAATATTAAACTAACTGGTCTATAATTATTTGACTTGTTTCTTGAACCTTTTTTAAATAACGGTATAATGTTTGCCTCTTTCCATTCTAAAGGAACCACTCCCTCTTCTAATTACAAATTAAAAACTGTTGCAAGCGGTATGCTAATTTGTTCTACAATTTCCAGTAGTAGTGTGGGCGGAATCCCATCCACTCCGGGTGATTTTTTTTTCCTTTGTAGCCCTTATTTTCTTAGCTACCATTTCCGGGGTTACAATTAACTGTCCTAAATAGTCTGAATCTGCCCCCTTGAACTTAGTCCCTGGTACTGGCAGTGAACTAATATCTTCCCTGGTAAACACTGAACTAAAATACTAATGATGGTCTTCTGCCATTAAGAATCCCTATGATATTATATTTCCAGCACTATCATCTAGAGGACCGACCTTATCCTGAACTTTCTGTTAGCTTCGAACACACGCATACAAACTTTTGCTGTGATGTTTTGTATTACATGCTAATTTTTATTCATAGGTTCTCTTTGAATTTCTAATTTCAGCTGTAGCTTGGTTAAGTGCTTCTTTATAAATGTTGTAGTCTCTATTACTTCCAGTACGCCTATATGACTTCCACATCGTTTGTTTGTACTTAATTTTTCTAATGTTTTTTTCTGTCTTTCGATAAGTGTTTCTTTTTGGACCGTTTCCCTTGTTTTTTTAAAGGGAACAAATTTATTGACAATGCAATCAATTTAACTGTTTAAGATGTTCAGCATTCTGTTGCTCTCTTATTCTTCAGTGTGTTATTTCAGTCTATCCTTGCTAAATATTTCCTCATGTCATTATATCTTCCTTTGTGTAAATTTCTCCTGTACTGCTTTTTACTATTCCTTTCTGGTTTTACTTTGATGGTAAAATGTACCTGGTTGTGATCGCTACTCCCCAGTGGCTCACATATCTTGACATTACCAACTCATTCATTCTGTGAGGGCAAAACAATGTCTAACACATTCTCTCCCCTGGTTGGTTCTAGCACATGTTGAGAAAGGAAACTATCTTGTGCTAAGACTAAAAACTTGTGGTCTTCACTACCCATACTCTGTAGAGATTTCCATTGTATATGCCCATGGTTAAAATCCCCCATAATAATACAGTCCCGTTTGCTCACTTCCCTTATAGCGTTTTTGTACTTTTTTATTCTCTTCTATGCTTATGTTTGGACTTCGATAAACTAACCCAACTGTTAACGTTGAGTTTCCTGTAACTATGTTACACCAAACGGCTTCTTCGCAATCTGCTTCTCTTTCTAATTTTATTTCATAAGCCTGGGTTGATTCTTTAATATATATATATATATATATATAATAACTCCACCTCCCCTTCTTCCTATTCTGTCTTTCCTTAACATTACATATCCTGTCAGTCCCAATTCGGCATCCGATATATCGGTGGTGGCCTATGATTCGGTTATACCTATTATGTGAGAGTCAATATTTTCTACCATAATATTTAGTTCATTTCTTTTGTTTACTATACTCCTTGCATTTAAAGAAACACATTTATGTCCAGCTTCAGAAGAGTTTTCCAGACTGTTCTTTTGTGATTTATTTGTGATGTATTTATCTATGCCTCCAGTTTCAGGCTTCTCTGTGAGTCCCCCTGCGAATCTAGTTTAAATAGATGTAACCTGTCCCACTGTCAACAGACCGCAGCAGGTTATCTGCGAATATTGCTGCCCCCTTTCCACTTAGATCTTACATCTCCCATGTACATATCTTCCCTCCCAACAAAGTACCCCCATAAATATGTGAATCCCACCCCCTCTTCTTCACACATCTGCTCAACTAGTGCGTTGATCGCCATCCTCTTGCAGTTTCTATACGTTGCCCCCCTTCCTCTCATTACTGGCAACATTTCTGAGAATATTCTGTTCAACTGTCTCTACTTCTGTACTATCCCAGTTGGTCCCTCCTTTTCTGCATTATTTGTCCCTACGTGTACTAGTATAGACCCTCCCTTACCATGCCCCAATACCTTCTCTACCCTTTCAGTCACATGCTCTATCCTAGCCCCCGGTAGACAAACAACGACGTCACCTTCACGTCTGTCACGCTTTCTGTCGTCGATTTTTCAATTTCTTCCCCTCCAATCACCTTCCCTAATCTCAGCCTCCTTTCCTCAGTCTTCTTGCCACTACTCTTCTTCTTCAGTATCACAGTATTCCGACCTATCTCCCTGTCGTCTCTCTCCATTCCACCTGTCTCCTTGCTAATTTTTATTTCCATCCCCTTCATAATATCTGTCACCCTAACTATCTCCTTCTGTAGGCACTCCACCTCCCAACATCCCACGCACTGAAAGGTGAATCCCTCCCTCCTCCTTGGTTTCTGCCCATGACTTCCCACAGCCGGACAATGCAAAATCCACCCAGCTGTGGCAGTGATCACACACCAAGTGTCGTTTTGCCTTGACTTGCCGCTTGTAAGGCGCCATATTAATATCAACATTTATTTGATAACTTTATAAGTCTTTATAAAGATTGTTTCATGTTTACTACAACACACTTTATGTTACAGGAAATTTTAATGACACAGCTGACTATCCTATCACGAACGCTAACGTTACCGGTAGTGACCAAATTAAATACAATCAATTACGTTACGCTAGACTGCTTTATTTATTTAGGTTATGCCGCGCCGTAGCAAATACGTGGGACACTGGCTGCATAAACAAACTGGAGTTCGCCCGACTATCGCCCTTGCTTAATTTTAATAACAGTTCTACCTAATCAAAGTATCTAGCAGGTACTGGTTTACACAAACATTATCTTATGTAAGTAATGTTATGTTTGTTACTTTATCTCCTGTACATTCTACCACATAACCAGGTTTGTTAAATCTTGTTTACAACTTATCGAAGGCTAAGTTACCCTATTATCACTCACTAAACTAAAGTTTTCTAAAATACTTTAACTAACTAACTAACTCTAAGCAAAATTTTTACTCAGTATATGTCTAGTGTTACTTTATGAATAATATTAAGGTAAGAATAATACTTATCAATCAATATTTTCACTTTTTTTACTTTTCCTTCACCAAGAATTCACCACGACCTAAATCCGCCAATGTTCCTGCCGAAGAGCGAGGTAAGTAGGTTGTAAAATATTTACGGCATAAATCAAAGCAAATACTGCTATTGTGTGCAGTTGTGAATTAGCAACGCGTGTAACATAACACGGGGATGTACAAGCATTTCATTCGGATACATGTTTATGATTTACGTATCGGTGTTGCAACGCAGGGTTATTCAGTAGTCAATTAAACTGCATAATCATACCAACCACCAACAATTAAATTAAATATGCATATGAATTTGTCCGTGTGCGCGTGAGTATGCTTGCGTGCGTGCGTGTGTGAGTAGTACATTAGTGTGCGTATGTGTGTGCGTGCGTGCGTGCGTGCGTGCGTGCGTGCGTGCGTGCGTGCGTGTATGTATGTGAGTAGTGTATTAGTATGTGTGTGTGTGTGTGCCTGTGGTGTGTGCGTGTGTGTGAATGTTTATGTGCGCGCGTGCATGTGTGCGTGCCTTTATGTGTTTACGTGTGTAATACAGATAATAGTAATATCGATAAACCGACGCTCGCCTGGCAGCGAGACTTCGCCAGGAAGATAGTCTGGCTCAGAATCGCGTTTTGACTGCCCACTTGTTGACAGCCATGAGAGCTGCCACCTAGTGAATATGCATGTGATTAAAAAGCATTAAGCTACGAAAAATAGTTTAATGTCGGTTTATTTTGTGTGTTTCAATATAAGTTTAATGTTCAATAGTTGTTATAGTATAGTATTATCTGATAAAAGTGTATCCTAATTTAATTTGTTATTTCATAGTTGGCCTGAGAGACAAATCATCGTCTCTACCCGAATCTGGGATAAAGCCCCCTACCAGTTACATTGGCAGGGCCGTAATATTCCAGGCTGTAGTGAGGGCCAGTGCTGCCACCTAACGGCGCGTGGGTAATCGAGGCTAAGATAATAGCAGTGTAGCTACGAACATGGGCACTTTTTTAGTATCCGGGCCCACCTCAGTTTCCACGATAGAACTACACTTTTGCCTAAATGTGAAAGCTCAATGCGTTAGATTCACCATTCAACATCACCATAGGCATATTTGTGTTACGAAAAGATTGCGTCTTAGCGAAGTATTAAGCCTAAGGCCAAGGGAGCGACCCGGTTAGCGCCAGTCTGCGCCGCAGTGAGCGATGTAGCAGCGTATGTTGATGCAAACCGGATCGCTCTTTGGACCTTAAAAGTGCACTAAGACGCAACATTTTCGTACCATAAATATATAAAAAGTAACACCAACCAAAAAAATCATTCCAAACGGTGATCTCGTATACACGAAGACACGGTTCTACCATCCGCCATCTTAAATAAGTTTTCGAAAACGAGACTTCGAGTAAATAAAGACACATGCGTCGATATAGATAGCCATTTCTATGTTAATGTGTCTTTTCTTATGTCAGTTACAAGCATGTTTTGAGACATATATACATTCGTAAGTACCTATACGTTTATACAGTTTGCAGTTTATAGTATTAAGTTGATACAATTTCGTGCGATTTTGTTAAACATCATTAGAAAAAGTTGTTTTTGTTTGGAAAGTTTACGACTATGGAATGGTAAAAAACAATCGATGAAAGGCGCCACCGTCGACAGTTGAAGGCTCACAGCATGACAAAACACAACGCAATTGTAATGTATACACATCACAGAGCGTTGTTGTGTATTGACAGCTTTACACGAGTTGACTATTACGAATAGGTTCGTACAGTTTCGCCCGATAACGTGAAATATATCGTAGGTTTACACCGACACAGCGAATGTGATACACCGCCATTAGTTGCCGCTAATATAAATACGTAGTTTTGCATAACATTAATTTAGTGTCTTGCAAACATCGTAAAGGAAAATAGTGAACAGTATTTCTGATCTTTCTATTTGGGTGTATACAATTATATGAACCATGCAATTATATTATCCACAAGTGGTAGAACATATTTCTATGTTATTCTATTTGTATCAATTGTAATTAAAGAATTTTCCAGCAAAATATGCGGAAAAGAAAATGTCAAAATATTGGGTTGGTAATTTTTTTAAATCATCCATGACGAAAGTAGAGAAGTTGTAAAAACTGTTTACAGATATATATTGTATTGTGTACTGCAGTGTAATGTTATGTATTCCAAATTCATCTCCTCCATTTGACCATACCAGACCAAGATATGGCTTACTATTCTATTGAGAAGTGATGAAATGATTCTTGAATAAATTTGTTCATATAATATCCATATTGTATAATTTTCAACCACAAAAACATTTGCCATATTAAACAATCATCTAACATATATTTGACCCACTCCTCTCATATACTAGTATATGATACGATATGAATTTATAGTTGACACGATAACGAACAATTTTTATTCAATAACTACAAAGCTTACTTGCATCATCAAAATATTGTGACCTAACAAACATTCATACAATCATAATAAATGAAGCATGGCATACATTCAAAATGTAATCGGACCAGTCTGTATTCAAGTAAGTTACTTCATATCAAATACTTGGCTTTAATCACTTGAATGAGCGACTCCAAAGTCTTGTATCCTGTGTTTTGCTTTGTTCTCGTACCCACGTGAGTTTATTTACTTGCAACTCTGATCTAGGTCAAGATGGCGTCGGAACTGTGTCTCCGTGTATTTATAGAGGTCTGCGTTGACGCGCTGTCCAAAGCGAGGTTTGTATGCAACTACGATTGCGACCTGGCCGGTGAATCAGCGATAGGATCCCCCTGGCGCATAGACACGGAAATACTGTAACGAAAATATTTCGCGAAGTAAACGAAAGTAACAAAGTAAAAAGTATTGTTATTTTTGATTAAAAAAACGTTACAAGTAAAAGTACTTTATTAAAATTGTACTTCGTTACATGCCGATTACTTGAAAAAAACACTTAGATATTGTACAAGTATGTGTACTTCGTTACATGCCACCATTGTAAACAGAGCCATTCTACTGGCGGGGGAAGGGGGACACAGTATGTTGCAATTCCTGGACATACAATAATTATTATGGGTTAAGGATGTCTCACCCAGTGAAACCAAACAATAGCGTTCAGTGCTCCACAGACTAACCACGTACAGCTACTGTCTGTAATTACAACTGTAAACATTTTAGAGACAGAGGTCCGAAATTTGACTTTATATACAATGTAAGGAATGTGATATGTTATATATACAAGAACCCTATATAAAAGCGAATTTAAACAAGATGTTCAAATTAGGTGACGCCATGGCAATAACTAATAAGACTTCCATGGATGAATGTATTGCCATGGAAGGAAATCTGCAGTCAGAGAGCTTATATGCAAGCACGTGAAATTGTGTGGAATTATGATTCAACTTAATAATAACTGTGAAATCATGTGCCTCCGAGATTTACTTGAGTGTTTTATGAATTTTGATCGTTATAGGAATGTACGAGAATTTTGTGTAACGTAATGTGTGTATATGTATGTAAGATACGTGGGGAGAAGTTTGGCGGCTGCAGGTGGTCGTTTTCATGGTTAGGTCAGAAAGTAAAAGATCGCCTATTTCCCATCTTCTGGATTTAGTTTGATCGGTTTCCAACCAATAAAAGCTACCGCGGTGGCTTCGGTTATGACAGGTGTATCCACACGCGAAACAATACATGGTTAGGTGTGCGTTGTCTGGGCACAGGATCATGAATTAAAAGGCCAAAATAGCATAAAACCACTATGGCTATTTTTAATGTGCGAGAATAAAAATCTCTATTATTATTTGTAATGTACCTAGTTTTACAATGCATGTTGACTCTTTCCTGCAGAAAATATATCATTGAACCCATGCTCCATTGGATTCGCGATCTGTTCCAACATAATTAACAAAACGGCATATGTTGCTGGTGTGGCCAACCCAACGGTGACTGTATCGACTGTTGTTGTTATCCGCGAATGGTGTCAGGCAATTTGGCGCACGTGTTATTTCTTTCCTGCAGAGTCGCTTCTGTTCAATTGTCTCACGCTTCCCATCACGTAATGTCAGTGGAAGTTTGGGGTGTTGTAAGTGGAACGTAATGTCAATGGATGTTTGGGATATGTTGTGAGTGGAACGCAATTTCAATGGAAGGTCGGGGTGTGTTGTGAGTGGAACGTAATGTCAATGGAAGGTCGGGGTGTGTTGTGAGTGGAACGTAATGTCAATGGAAGGTCGAGGTGTGTTGTGAGTGGAACGTAATGTCAATGGAAGGTCGGGATGTGTTGTGAGTGGAACGTAATGTCAATGGAAGGTCGGGGTGTGTTGTGAGTGGAACGTAATGTCAATGGAAGGTCGGGATGTGTTGTGAGTGGAACGTAATGTCAATGGAAGGTCGGGGTGTGTTGTGAGTGGAACGTAATGTCAATGGAAGGTCGGGGTGTGTTGTGAGTGGAACGTAATGGCAATGGAAGGTCGGAATGTGTTGTGAGTGGGACGTATTCGATAGACGTATAAGGGTGATAATCAATTGGGAAACCAGTTGTTTACAAACACATATACGAAACATGTTAGACATCTATCCCTTATAAATAAGTCTTCCGTGATTATGTCGTATTTTAAATGACCCCATTACTGGGTTTGGGAGAAGCCAATGGTAGGCCTATGTTGTCAGCAATGTTATATACTTGTGTATGGTGTTATAACATGCATTCGGTGCCATTTCCACTGTACATCTTTCCCTGGTAATCGTTGATTGCCACGTTGCTAGTTTGGACGACACACGTTTTCCGGGTTATGATTTTATAGACAATGTAGGTTCAACGTGCTGTCGATTACACATGTCAAAACACATTTAAAAACGATTGTGGGAAGTAAATCGCCAACCGCGCTATAACATATAATTATACATTATCGATTGGGCAAAGTACGGCGAAACGACTGTCATTGCATTTTAATCCGCCCAAGTCAGTTCTCGGCCCGCGGTCCTAATCCCTTGCACCCCTTGGGACCGTCATAGAACATCACAGTTGTTATGAGCGAGCCGGACATGTTTCGGCTCGGGTGAAAGTCTCTTGTCTCTCTGCTCGTCCGACACGCGCGTGTACACGACTAGTGCGTAGATCACGTGATTTATATGATGTTGTCCGCTCACTGAATGACAGTTCTCGGCACTGACCGCTTGTATGACGTCATGTCCGGTTATTAATTTCACGGTAGCGACGAAGATGACTCCAAGATCTGTGTGAGAAAAGTAATATCACGCTTTCAATATGACCGTATTCTCACCCGTAGGCTACCAGTTCGACAATTATACATTTCTCTTACACACCTTATCTGTATTGCTTTTGTGTTGAATTTTGTAGTATAGTATTTGGATGCGGAAATACATTTACTTCACTTCAGCGCGTCTCGTGCAAATTCACTACTGAATCAGTCCAAAATCAAACTGACTTACATGAATAGAAATTAGAGGAATAAGGTTTGAAAGGTGGCGAATGAACCGTAGACATGTCATCACAAATTGGTGACAATCAGTGCAAACGAGCAATACCCGTCGCAGTGAACAGGGAAGAAGATATTAACAAACAACTGCTTTGTAAGGAACCGGAATATAGGATGTTGAAAGACAAACAAATTAAGGCATTCTTTATAAAAGAAGATCACTGCCTTTCCTATTAGTGTAATCATGGTAAGATAATGTAAAATTACGAAAAACAAATGTAGGCCTATCGTTGTTAAAGCATTTTGAGAACTTTAATTTCTTTACAATGTACACGATTATTAATTAATTATGTTAATATAACTAATTCGGGTAATGATATGCATTTAGTTTAGTACAATTTTGTTTTATTAATCACAAATGACGATGACGCCATGAAAATATAACGATGTAATAACTCCGCGTACGCTGAGTTTCCAGTTTGCGCCAGCTTACACCATCCACATAAGGCATGCTCTTGGATATTCGGTACCGTCCGGCCGACCTCGGTTACCTCCGCTAAGTTTTATTGGGCAATAAAACACCCTGCTGCTGTTTATGTTACAAGAACGAAACAAATGGGACAATGTGAATGTGAGAGTGAATATAGCGGCAGCCCATGTCAGATGGATTGTTTTAAAAGTGTGCTTCACTGACCGTGCATGCAAACTTATCCTCGGGCTGCATAATTAATCATCCACGTGACAACAACCTCAAAATGATTCGTGTAAATACAATTATTTATCGGCTATTTTGCGCATATAAGATCATAATTATGCATAAAATGCAAGAAATAAGTGGCAGATAATGTACTTAATGGAGAATATCACGTTTTGATACAGTATATATCGAATGTATTATAACCTTACAAGGAATCACTTTAATTTACCCGAATGGTTTCCTCGTATAAACAAGGAACGTACCGTGTGTCTGGTGCTGCCATCTACCGAGACTCCGCTTAACATCGTTGTGATTCGCCAAAACACGGTCGACTTGACCGTTCACGAACTGGTTGTCCATGACGCGGTGGCTGACAGGAACGTGGAATATCTTGCAGCAGTTCGGCGAAAGCTGGCTGTTGTCGCCATCAGACGGCGTTGCTGTCGTAGTATCGGTGTAGAACACGCGCACAACTCTCGTGTGGTAGATCGTACTTCGCAGTGACGTCACCACGTGAGGCCGGTCGAGCACTGTCCGGAGATGATCTGCAGATAATATACGCGCAAGTAGTCACAAGAAACAGTCGGACAAACTGGAATTTAACGCAATTTGGCTGGCACTGGCAGTGAACTCTCGACGCAGTTATTATAGTATCATGAGCAATACATTAATAAAAATCAATAAAAAAAGAATATGCGATGTTGCTTTAAACAATCATATAAACGGACTGCGGAATATCACTATTAATATTATCTTTGGACTGGGAAAACGTGACGTTAATAGCGAAGTGACCGTATTAGCGGAAATAATGTCCTGTGTTTGACTGTTCCAGAAATAATTTGGGCATTTCCCAGGATGACCTTAATTGCGAGCTGACTGTATTATTGAGGTGACTGTAACGCGGGGTTCAACTGTACGTTATGGACTATTATCATATGTGTAGTGGTTGTCCATTGTTACACGCGTTAACGGAATATCCGCATGCAGCTGATCAAAAGATAAGACTACATTTGCGCACCACCAAGAGCAACACTACTCGGTGTGTCGTGAGCCCGTTCATTTACTTACACGAAACGCTAAGTAAAACCCGTCTATAATCAGCAGCAAACGGCGCCACTACCACGGGACAAGTAGTGTTTCTCTGGCTTGTCAAACATTTGCGTACACATCGGACGGGGGCGGGGGCGGGCGTGACGACATCAACGAGTGGTGTGAAGTCTAATTGTGTTAACCGTGGCTTTGTACCCCCCCCCCTCCGAGGCCAGTGGTCCGTGCACTGTCTACGTAGAATACGGGTCAGTGGTGATGACGTTTTGGTCGGGTGCAGTATATACCCCAGTTATGTCACCGTCGGGGTGTTGGAATATTTCTGGTAGCTTGGGAAGAGGGTGTAGACATCACATTATCATTAGTAGTGGACATTATGATGCTAGATATGTGGCTATGCAGTATATTGGCGCACACTGCACAGACGTAGGGGTCTCCGGGTTGGGAATTATGTGGCAATAATATAGGTAGCGCAATAGCACTGCAGGCCTACATATACATATTCCCAAATCGTGTTGTTCGTACACTGTCCATGCTATATCCCAGCAAAGGTCAAGTTCCGCGTCCGTCCATATCGTAGACGCATCAGTATTTATGTAGTCATCATTTGGGGGCCAGAAAAGAAGCCCCCCAGCCCGCGTCCAGAGCCACTGTGGGCTCAATGTACCGTGGTCTCGCATGCTCCACGGTTTATCTTGTTTACCAGTCAGTTTATGAGTTGCCTGGAGCATCCAAGGATAAGTGTGCTGGGACAACACTTGTCATTAATCAATGTCGATGTGTAGTTTCCCCGGAGGTAGTTTTATACAGGTCCTGCGTTTCCACCGGAACCGATTCTGTTAGTTGCAAGCACTGTCATTCGTCAGCGTGGAAACGAAACTACAGTGAAGCTTGCCTTAGTAGACACCTTCCCATAACGAAAACATTCCTACAGCGGACACTTTTGAAAGTCCTGAATTACTAGTTTGCATTGTTCTCAAGCTGTCCATAGTGGTAACCTGGCCATTACGGATATGTTGCGCAGTCCAGACTATGTCCACTGTAGAGAGGTGTTACTGCTTAGTGTGCTTACCATTCGCACGTCAAGAAGATAACATTAGTTTGCATATAATGAAATTACACTTACAGTCTTCCTTAGAACAACAAACCACGAGCAGCAAGTTTTATATTAATTGATCTTAAATTCTTTTCCGCTGACCGTTAATTTTAGCCGTCCTCCAACACGGCGAGAATAGAGCAAACATAATACCTATGGTGGCGCCATCTGGAGAAAGGTCTTTTAGAAAAGAACATGTGACACGTGGAAATAAATAACTTGAAATAACTTCCTTTGTGGTTTTAATACATCGCCAATTGGTAGATCAGAGGTGAAAGGTCAATGGAAGCGAGAAACATGGAAAGAGGCGAGAGGACAGCGGCACCTTGGAGAAGATGCACTCACAATGCCCCAAACATAGCGTATTAATTAATACACATAAATATAAAGGTACTATTGGCGATGTAAAGATCGGACTAAAGAGAAGTCTTCTCACCTGTTGTCGGCTTGTCGTTGTAAACGTCATAGTTGAGCCGATGGTCAAGCAGCTGGATACTGACTAACCGCTTGCTGCCGGCCTGGGAGTCGAGCCAGGCGCCGGCTCGTCTCACTAGAGCGTTCATTTTCTCCGTCCGGGCCGTCTTTTGCTGCCGCCTGGTGGCTCGATATTCGGGCGGGAAGTCTCGGAATCCTGGCACGAATTAGAAAAACAAAAGTTGGAACTACACTCATATGAAAACGGTTGAGTTATTACATTACATGTTTTATATATGTACATATATATATATATATATATATATATACATATATACATATATATATATATACATATATATATATATATATATACATATATATATACACACACACACACACACACACACACACACACACACACACACACACACACACACACACACACACACACACACACACACACACACACACACACACACACACACACACACACACACACACACACACACAGTCACACACACACAAACACACACACAGACACAAACAAATATACACACATACACACATACACACACAACACACTCGCCAAGCACACCGTGCCATGATACACCGAAATGTGATGAACTGAGCTATGATTGGGCAGTGATACACCAAGCTATGATGCACTGGGCAATTAGTAGGCAGTGATACGCCGGGCTGTGATATTCACAGTTGTCTATTTGGTGATTCTGCATTACAAACCGAAAACGAGTAGTCAGACGAAACTAACAATGTGAATGTAGGCGTTGGTGTCAACCATGTCCAAATCCATTCCAACCATAGGCGTGATCACACCCACGTTGCATCGACTTACTTTGCCTACTGTGCCACGTAATCTCACGCCCTCCATGTGGCCCAGTGTTCACTGCCTACCTATGTGGTCGACGTGGCCCGGCGGCCATTGCCTACCTATGTGGGTGACGTGGCCCAGCGGCCGCAGCCTACCTATGTGGGCGACGTGGCCAGGTATCCAATGCCCACCTATGTGGTCGACGTGGCCCGGCGGCCATTGCCTACCTAAGTGGTTGACGTGGCCCTGCGGCCACTGCCTACCTATGTGGGTGACGTGGCCCAGCGGCCGCAGCCTACCTATGTGGGCGACGTGGCCAGGTATCCAATGCCCACCTATGTTGTCGACATGGCCCGGCGGCCACTGCCTACCTATGTGATCGACGTGGTCTGGCGGACACTGCCTACCAATGTTGTCGACGTGGCCCGGCGGCCGCTGCCTACCTATGTGGGCGACGTGGCCCGACGGCTACTGCCTACCTATGTGGCCCAGCGGCCACTACCTACCTATGTGGTCGACATGGGCCGTGCTGGTCGTGTAGAACACTTGCACGTAGTAGCAGGTGTGCACGTCATCCGGGTCATTCGTCAGCCAGAAGGTTCTGTTCGGATCGAGGCTGCAGTGCTTCGAGTTGAAACGACAGACGCTCGTTTGAATGGAGAGAATGCGACCTATGGTAAACCGTCCTTAATCAACCCACTCACTTCAATACATCACTTTCTATAGACTCCACAGTATCCGTTTGTTCATTTTTAAATATCTTTTCACTTGGCACGGTTGGGCAATCCATCAAGATGGCCATCTGCGCCGTGTTTGTCTATTTGCAGTTTCGTCTCCTTTTGTGATTATGCCACAAACGAGTTTGCTTTATTTGCGTTTGCAGCTGCCCTATAAATTCAATAAAATTTCGAAGATACGAGAAAAGCTGCGCTTTACTGAGGCAATTATGAATTCATTCAATGCCATTTCTGAGGTATCTGTTTTTGGAATCTTGTCCGATATCGTATCAGTTCTGTACCATTACCTACCGGACACTTTCATGTAAGCAACCAGCATATTTGCATGCATTACTTACTCCTGTAAGAAAGCCTATCCAGCTTCCAGCATCTAGTTCCGATTTACGTTTTGTTCATAGAGTCAATACTAACATTGGAACAAGGGCTTTTTCCGTTCATGCACCAACTCTTTAGAATTTGCTCCCTGGCATAGTGTTAGATCAGTTGGAAATGTTACACAATTACTTGTCGGATAGTTCGTAATCGAAACGGGAGGGATTATAAACTATCTCATATGTATGATGTCGCTGACGAAAGACTACAACTATAAGGTAAAGTCACGTATTGGCTATGTCAAAAAGAAACTGTTTGCATAAGTTACCCCATTATTAGTATTATAAAGAACATCACGTGGCAGCCATAATATGGGAGTGCAAACCAGGGAAGACCAGTTTGTACCTTTGTTGACTGACTGTCTAAGGGGAGATCGATATGGAGCTACAACCATTAGCGTTGCTGACGGCAATGAGGGACAGTTGTGTCTGGAGACAAACGCTTTGTGCCACCACAGTTCGACCGTAGTGAGAGTGAGTGAGTGAGTGAGTGGGTGGGTGGGTGGGTGGGTGGGTGGGTGGGTGGGTGGGTGGGTGGGTGGGTGAGTGAGTGAGTGAGTGAGTGAGTGAGTGAGTGAGTGAGTGAGTGAGTGAGTGAGTGAGTGAGTGAGTGAGTGAATGAGTGAGTGATAAAAGTGAACTGTTACACGTTTACACCTACCTGGTATGACGTCATCAATTATATCCAGTTTCTCATTGAACTGTCGCATCATGTCGCTGAGACCTTGGAACTTGGGGCCGAAGGCGTGCGGCGTTGATTCGAGGCGACACGGCACGATGTTGACACAACCGAGCCGTGTGTGCACCGACCAGGACACCCCGCCAGCCGGGTCGCCGCTCCCGGACGTCTCGGGACTGTCTCGCTTGATCCACAGTCTGCAACACACGAGAACACACTCATCAACGAGATGGCTGCCATTTTAGGGAAACACATGTGTTTTTCGAAATTATTAAGAATGTGTTTTAACAAATAATGCCTGTAACGATATTAGAAGGCGCCTTGAGCCTGTGCGGTGGCCCTATATGGCTTGATGTTCGCATCGTGGCCAGGAAGTACTGACTGCGAGCTTCAGGGAGTGCTGGCTCCGTGCCCCGAGAAATATCGACTCCGTGCTTTAGGAAGTATTGGCCCTGAGCCACATGAAGTACTGGCTCTGTGCTTCTGGAAGTACTAACTCTGAGCCCGAAGAAGCACTGCCTCCGAGCCCCACAAAGCACTGGCTCCGAGCCCCATTGAAATACTGCCTCCGTGACTTAGGAAGTATTGGCTCCGTGACCGAGGAAGTACTGGCTCCCAGCCCCATTGAAATACTGCCTCCGTGACTTAGGAAGTATTGGCTCCGTGACCAAGGAAGTACTGGCTCCCAGCCCCATTGAAATACTGCCTCCGTGACTTAGGAAGTATTGGCTCCGTGATCGAGGAAGTACTGGCTCCCAGCCACATTGAAATACTGCCTCCGTGACTCAGGAAGTACTGGCTCCGTGACCGAGAAAGTACTTGCTCCGAGCCCCGTGAAATATTGACTGCGTGACCTTGGAACTACTGGCTCCGAGCCCCATGAAATACCGGCTGCGTGCCCCAGGAAGTACCTTAATCGAGCCCCAAGAAATACTACGCAAACTAGTAACATCACTGTGTAGCACTAGAAACGTAGACAATTGATGGTTTTATCGCGCAGATGATATGCACGTCCTAGCCATGAATACCTAAGTGTACCAGATAATAAACTGGAATCGTAGAAATATAAATGGGAAACCGCACTGTTACTCCTGTGTAAACAACAGAAAACAGAAGTATAAATCAATGAATATCTAAAGATGTAGAGGGAAATGTCGATCTCCCTAAATAAATGTAACGTGTTGTCGGGGAGCTGTTTGTGTTTCAAAATCAATAGCCGTGTTACTATAACGACAACTGAACGGAGCAGGATTGAAGGAGACTTGCAAGAGCAGCCGTGATGTGGTTGTCTGCCAAGGGTGTTATTCGTAGATGTTTGCAACGGTAGGCCTATTGCTTAATAACGGTACTTAGTTTCAGAAATATTTATGAAAGACCTATACCACGGGGGTTTATGATGTTAATGTCAGGAGTGTCAATGCCATGATATGTCAATGCTAAAGGTGTCAATGTCAGTGATGTCCAAGCCAATGGTGTCAATGTCAGGGGTATCAATGCGAGTGGTGCTACATAAGAGGTGCCGATGCCGTGGTATCTCAATGTTTATATGTTGGGGGTGCTATTGGTATGGACGGCAATGCCATGATCATGTCAAAGTCATGGGTGTGAATATCATCAAAAATATATAAGCGAGCGAAAAATGAACAACTGTCAAACACGTTCCAAAAACGTATTTTG
Organism: Escarpia spicata; assembly: GCA_963995525.1. NCBI lineage: Eukaryota > Metazoa > Annelida > Polychaeta > Sabellida > Siboglinidae > Escarpia > Escarpia spicata. Next base: position 53,489,595 of record OZ023210.1, on the reverse strand, counting down.
AACGACTGTTAGTACCATTACGGTTCGTCGGATCCCAACAATATTGGTGTCGTTTGAACGTTTAAGCTTTCTGCTGTTCAAACATATCAATGGTTTCCTGATAATCATTCATAAAATTAACTAAAAACGGACCTACAACCGGGCCCGTTCCGGTGTCTTAGACACTACGAACGATGTTGTGTCGTCGACACAGTTCACCAATCTACCGACTGAGGCACCACTATCTGATTTCACCCACTTTCAAACGGCTGCTAAAATGACATACGCGAAGTAGGCGTGACGTCACAATCACGTATGTCAACCAACCAACGCAACGAATTTAGACCCGTTGGGTGGCGTACGTTATTGTGACGACACGCCGATGTAGATATATATCGGTTTCGCTGCAATCAAAGCACATCAATTTCGCCGCGGTTTAAAAGTGGGTGGAGCTTATAACATGAAGTCAAGAAATGGTGAAGTGCGCATGTCTGAACCTATGCAAATGAGGAAAACAGCGCCGCAATCGGAAGATTAGTATACTGAGTACCCACCGCCAACATCGTTCGGAACCGTACAGAACACCGGAAACGGTGTGATTGTAGGTCCTTTTATCGGTGTTCTTTAAACGGTTACCGGGAAATCTAAATGACGCTAGAATAACAAAAGTGCATCCTTTCAATTGATACCAAGATCATCGGGACAGGACGAGCCGCGAGGGTGCTAGCGACCGTAGAATTTTATGTTTTGGACGTGTTCTGTGTTGTTCATTTTTCGCTCGCTTATCTAATTTTGATATCATGGGTGTCAATGCTTAGGATGTCAAATCCGGGGTATGTCGATACCAGCTAAGCAGGTATCGATATACCCCCTTTTATAAATTCCCCTTCAAAAACGACCCCCCGAACCCTCGCCTATACCCTCACTCCACTCTTGTTTTCCCGTTAAACCAGATACACAGTAATCAATAATTTCCCGCTAAATTAAAAACCAAGTATAACTTTTGTTTGGGAGGTTCGGACTAATCCCATGGTAAAACGACCCCCCCCCCCCCCCCCCCCGTTCGAACCCTTCATAACCATCTTCGTTCATCCTCGCGCGCCAAGGGTCGCTGCTGCTGATTACGTCAGTGCCAGCCAGCAGTATCCCCTGGCTGATCGCTTTGCGAAACTCTGAATTTAAGCTCAGCCTATGAAATCGCTCACTAGATCAGTGGTTGGCGGCAGGTCAGGTGGTCATAATAAAATTCATTTCAACCAACCGTGGCTCGTGTTACATCCAATGTTTAGGAAGTAGAAGCAATTATTCGAATATACAATACCGCTCGGCTGCTCGGGCTAATGGGCGAACGGGTCATTATATATCGGGATTCACAGAAGTCGTTTATCCGTCTTCAAATTGGGGCGGGTATTTGCGCTATTCTCACGGGCGACGCAGTCGCAACTGGTAAAGTAAATTACTAGTTTGACTCAGCTAACTTCAGCACTTCGCGCAGGAGATCTGCCAGGACTAGTTTTGCGTGGCAAACAGCCCTGGCTTGCGAGGATGCCTCTGTTCTCCCGCTAAACTGACTGCATAGCAATCAATAATTACTCTTAGCTGTTCAGTGAAACTTGCACAGAATTAAAACCTGCAGATATGATAAGTTTTTGAAGGTGATTCGGACTAATCTTATTTTCACTAACCCGCTCCGAAAACGAACCCCCACTCGAACCCTTCTTGGGACCTCTGTTTGCCGCTTCTGACTACCCGCTTCAGACTACCCGCCCCGAAAGCGAACCTGCCCGAAACCCTTATCCACACCCCACACCACCTGAACTTGGCTGTCGTTAATTATCTTAAGCTGTGTAGTGAAATCTCAAAAACCAAACCTACACATAAGAGGATGTTGTTCGAACTACCTTCATTTTAATGAACCTGCTACTAAAAAAACCAAGGATCCAAATATACGAATGCCAAAAGTGCTCCGCTCCCCGAAGAATGGCTCTTCCCCAGATGATGCGATCGTTCTGCCATCTAGCGAAAAGACAACGTCCGCGCCATTTTTTTTTACAAAAATGAAAGAAAGAAATGTGGTCAACTTATTGACTCCTTTTTCGCCAGGTATGCACTGTCTTGGAGTAATTACTGTTTTATTGCATAATCATTTCACGGTTGATGTCCGCGGACACTTATTCGGTCCTCTTTGAAATGGGTTGCGCACAGTGTAATTTATAACAAAGATTCCAATTTATATACAGGTAGGCTATAGCCTAGCTATAACTCAATGCCACTGGCAATGCTGTCAGATGACGTTTCAAACACTACTGTCTAAAGCCAACTATTTGGGTACGAATGCTGATAGTTTTATTAGGGCTATACAATAGTTTACGTGCACCCAATATAAAACTATACAAATTGTCATACACTGAAGCAGGGAATTTATTTAGTGCCAAAATTGATCACGCATACCGTACATGTTTATTAATTGATATAAACGTAGTGATATTTCAAGAAGGAGGACGCCATGCCAAGCAGCAGCTGTGGCAATGCAGCAGAACTCAGTGTGACGGTGGGTGATGAACCAGTTGCTGAAAGGAAATGTCTGCTTGACGAAGAAAACGTCAAAGGTTTGCGCAAAAAAGTAATATTACAATTAATAGTTTGGCATGGCAAACAGCCCTGGCTTGCGAGGATGCCCATGGCTCAACATCTATGTGTTGTTGCCTGTACAATCCCCGTAACGTCATGCGAATGCGAAAGAAGAGCCAGCGCTCTACGACGCCTGAAAACCTTCATGCGGGCCAGAGTGGGCCAATAACGTCTCTTCTCTCTTGCACTGATGCACATCCACTATGGTGTTCCTGTTGATGTCAATCAAACGGTGAATTATTTTATAGACCGCTTCCCAAGGAAACTGTAACTAAAGAGTCTCCTGTATGAAAGCTAATGTGCCACCGAGGCAGCTGAACACTTTCAAGTGAATCAGTCTGAATGCGCCAAGTCTTCACTACCCCTTCTGTTGCACATTAATTGTGATAGCCCTACTGATTTCAATCAAACGCAAAAATGTTCGCATATCGTACGTTTAAGGAAACTCTTATATGAACGTTGAATGTTGTTACAATTGCTGTTGTTATATTTGCATACATGTAGAGTAGGTTTGCCGTTTATTTGTGACATCATTCACATCAATACTGGTCGTAGTGAAGTCGAGTATATAATACTTTGATCTATAAAAACATCAGTCTGCCTAGCGCAGCGCTATATACATATCATATCTGGTTAGCGTATGTTGTTATTAATATATATATATATATATAACGAAATATCAAAAACGAACCCTCCCTCAGCAAAACCTGATTACGGGCCTGCTAAGGATGCCAGTGTCAACTTTGTCAAGGGTGATAAAGCTCGGGGTGCCAAATTTCAATGCCATGGTTGTCACACAGACATAAACAACTAGTGTACCACGCGAACGAAACAAGGCTGTAAACGGGCACGCTCTGACCCCACCAAACGAGGGCGTTACGACTAGAGGCAGCGATAACCCGCCAAGTTGGACGGCGTCTTCCGCACCAAGCTGCGGGAATGTATCCGGTTCGTGATTTATTGTTACTGATTGCAAGGTCGTTCTGCATAGACTGGGTCTCACGGTCATATACCGTGTGCGGCGTCGTTATTGTTTAAAAGCGGCAACACACAGTAAGCAGCTGCTTTCACATTGTCACCAATATTTTGTGCTTGGTGTCGTAAAATATAACTGACGCCATTGACAGATCCAGAACATGACGCCGCAATCACAATTATGCACATGACCTCCGCCGAGCTTTGCCTTACTAACAATGTTTACCTTTGAGGATTACGTTACTAGGGAGGCGTGGCATTTGCCAGATCAGTCTTTTTCGCAAAGGCGTACAATTCTCTCTCAAACGAATTTTCCCAATGTTTTGCTGCAAATAAAAACATTCTAGGCCAGAATTTCAATAAAATATATATCATGAAATGTCCGACAGTTCCACTGGTGCGTTAGCAATTTTGTAATCTTGACGGGTCTGGTTGCTGAGCAATTGGTCACGTGATTGATCAGTCATCAGTTGACGGGAAGTGACATAGCTGGCGGGAATCAGTGACGTAGTTGACAGGAAGCAACATAGTTAACACCACTTAACGGAAAAGGTTGTAGTTGGTAGGACATTACGCAGCTAACTTGAAGTGATATAGTTCACGGGAAGTGACATGGTTGACAGAAAGTGACGTGGTTGACGGGGAGTGACGTAGGTGATGGGCTGTGTCCAGCGGGAGGAGACTACGTACGAATGTGACCCACCTGAGCACACGCACGAATGTGACCCACCTGAGCACACGCACGAATGTGACCCACCTGAGCACACGCACGAATGTGACCCACCTGAGCACACGCACGAATGTGACCCACCTGAGCACACGCACGAATGTGACCCACCTGAGCACACGCACGAATGCGGGCATCGTTCGTAAAGCAGCGGCCCGGCGAGCGCTGACCGTCACGTGGTGTGTGAAATCATCGTCGTCATTATCAGCGCCGTAGACGCCGTCGATATCGAGGGCCTCACACGAGACGAGCCTCATGGACCGGTCGGCGTCAGCCAGCCATGCGTTCGCTCGTACTAGCAGTTCCCTGGAACGAAAAGTGACACATTGGTAAGGATTACAACCCTGCGCTTCAGAGAACTGAAGCATAGAGGACTATATTACATGGCAAAAGAAGAACATGTGTGGGGTGTGACGTCAGTGGTTCGTTTAAACGTCGAACGTGAATTAAACAAGTGTGAGACGTTACGTCCAGTCGAAAGATATTTCAGGAAATTTTTATATATTTATGTTATATCACTAAATGTAATACGTGTATTAAATATTGCACATATTTAATATAGTTATTGATTACCGACGTAATATGTTCAATATGTTGCTACAGCCTAAACCTTCTTATCCACATGAGCTGTGCTGTGAGAGCGTGAGTGGGATAAATTATGTTGCACTCTTGCAGGCAAAACGGTCAAGTCTTTTATAATTACGTTTGCAAGATACATGGAGGTGTGTCTCACAACGTCTCTCGTCGTGAATGCATCGTGAAACACCTCTTATGAAGTTAGACTACATACACGGGTCTGAAACAACGGGATCGGTGGCCGATGCTTGGTCGGGTGTTGTGTTTTGACACTGTGAATGTATTGAATCACGTCAACTGAACTCGTCAAACAGTAACAGTTATTTATTGACTGAAGACAGAACGCCTTCAGCCTGCTACTCGTTCCTCGACAGCGAGCGGCGACTCAAGCATGCATTTTGTGTGGGCGGTGTGAGTAAATACAGTGAATGCGGCAAGTGCCCGTCAGCCCGTGGCAGTCAGCATTCCAAATAGCAGGACCCATTCCAACCATAGGCGAATAATTTACATACGCACGGTGATCAGGTATGTGGAATAGGGGAAGGCGGGGATCGGTGCGCCATTGTTCACGTGTTCAGCAACAAACCAAATGATAACACAGTTTTTAACACTAAAATGACCCTATCATATAAATAAGAATGTCCTTTAACAGGGTGTATATATATATATATATATATATGAATTTATAAGCATATGCAAATTAGCGGAAGCGTAGTTAAAGGGACGCCCAACCGTGGAGTCCTTTGAGCTGTCACGTGAGGTCCTTGAGCAATAATAATATTTTACATTTAAAACATCAGTGATTTGATTATTCAAAATAGGGATCCATGGACCGACTCGTCGCACCCACATATTCCGAATTATGGGTGCCTTTTTATTAAGACAAGCATCTGCCAAGAACTGTTCCAGGTGGTTAATAGCGAATAACAAAGTCATAGAGGGTGGCTCAAAGCTCCTCTATTGTACCAAAAGATGTCCTGTATGATGAATGTGTCACGGGGACGCGTTCTGTTGGTCGTCCATGTTTCCACAACAATGACACATTCGAGCGTAACGTGAAGACGGCGGGCATCAACACAAGCATCTTGGAGACAGCCGCTCATCATTGTGACCATTGTATTGGGGGTTGATTGTTGAGGTGGGCAAGAGGAGAGGAGAGGATAAAAATCAATACAACTGGCTGAGAAGACGGGTCACCGACAGAAGAGGTATGCAAATCCAGCACCATCTTCCCAGCCAACTGCTACTCTGATCCTGACTGATGGGTCTAGATACATTTTTTGTGAAGTGGACTCGTGACGCATGCGTAACTGCCACGACACAGCAGCAGCGCTGCGACGTAAAAACGTCGAACAACGAACAACAAAATATGTATAAATAGTTGATATCCTCTTGCTCGTCGTGATATCAGTTTGACATGTTTATTACTCAAACGGTGCGGGACTCTCATCACGTGACGTGCATTGTTTTCGCTTAATTACGTATCGCGCCTTTCATGTGTGAACAGCACATCTAGCCGTAACCTCCAGCGCCCACTGCAGTGAATATCTGTAGATCTAGAATCGGGCTTCCGAGTCACCTGAAGACACACGACCGGACATGGCCGACGTCATCTTCGTTCTGAGGATTCGCAACGGCGATCACAAGGCGATCTGCACTGACTGCAGGAAGGCTTATTCGCGAATGTCGACGTAAAGAGACGAAACGTCGGATGCGTTCAAGTTAACGAAGCTGCGACTTACGGGGATTGTGACATTAGTAATAATTCATGGACGTTAATAAGTAAGGTGGAAAGAGATCTGGATCACTGTAATTTATTTTAGGTAACCATGGTCGGGAGGACAGTAAACCCCTTTCGTTGTCCATGGCATGTAATTGGCTAATCACACCTAATCGTTCCCTTAACAGAGTTTTGAGGTTGAGTGACTGGTTTGCAGGTTTCCGCCATTGTATTGTCATTGTTTCCGTACGTCAACTTCGGTATGAAATACATTGTGCAGTGGTAGCTGGCTGCAGGGGAAACATTGATCGACCATCCAGACCTGTCTTACGTGTTAAACCGTTGCTAGCCCAGCACAACCATTAAACGGATTCCAACCTATTTCTATTAACAAAGTTGCAATGAGTGGCCCAAAGCTCTCCTATGGTCGTGAGTCCCCACTTTCCCCTAACACTTCGCTTCACAAGTACCATTTCGATGGAGTTTCAACTTGGATGAGCATTGCACAATCGGCTTTCCCGTGGGAGACATGTTGGCACGCAACAGCAATTCGTAGTCGCAATGCTAATTTTCAAAACGCAGACATTGCAACTGTTCCGATACCATGCACAGGTGCAGCTGACTAAACATATTATGACCGGTTGACCGCAGATAATCAATTATTATTGTCTGTGCTAGTGACGTCGCCTGCCCCGAGCGAGAGGCCCACCGCAACAGACGCGTCGCTGGGCGTTATCTGAGGCGTACATCAACCGGGCTTTGTCGCAGCGAGTGACACACTACTTTCTTACGCCATCTATCAGTGCCGAGATCGGCGCGTGTACAATGGAGGTACAAATAGGGAACCCGCTTATCTTGACGGGAAACAACTACTGCCTTGGGCGTGTCGACGAGTGTTTCGCTGCTAACGATTCTGTTGGCGCATGTTTACACGTACACACCACCGTAGCAGGATCACTGCACGCTCCCTTCCCATGTCACTAGTATCACCCCATGTCACCATAACAGGACCAGTGCGTGCATGTCACTAGCGATTGAACTAAAATCACCCAATGCTCCACCGTGAACGGGTTGGTCGTTATTTTGGCAGTGTCAATAAATGGTCGGAACGTCTCAGTTCGGTTTCAAGGGGGATTTATTATAAATGATAACAATATACACTGTATATATCTAACGTCAACCGCGTGTAAGTAGGCCAAAACAGTTATGTACACAACAGAAGATCACACAATCACCGACGTGTTGAAGTCCTCAATGGCCACCTGTCTTATTTGTCAAATTGAACGTCCACTCCCAGGCACTAGTGTAGCTTATCGTAAGTGGCCAGTTGTTCTGTATCGAGTGTCTGTAAATTAACACGTACTCAACTGTTAGAGCGACTTCTGACCAAGCGGGCGTGACCCGGACACGACACACGATACGGGTAGTATCGTGTGGCACTTATTTACCCCGTCAGTACATAGCTGTGTCGGTGTTGACAACTCTGCTAAGTCCACCATAAGTGTTCGCGACATACCTAAAGTACTCGTAACGATGTCTTCAGTGAAGGAAACTTATCCTAAGTCATCGTAGCGACATTTTCAATTACTGAGATTTACCGAAGTACTCGTAGCGATGTTGCCAATGCGGGGGACTTACCCGAAGTCCCCTTAGCGATGTTGCCAATAAGGGGGACTTACCCGAAGTTCTCGTAGCACTGTTGCCATTGACGGAGACTTACCGAACTCCTCGATCGTAGCGATATTGTCAATGACGGAGTCTTACCCGAAGTCCCCGTAGCGATGTTGCCAATGAGGAAGACTTACCGAAGTCCTCGTAGCGATGTTGCCATTGACGGAGACTTACCCGAAGTCCTCGTAACGAGGCCCGGCGATATTGCCACTAAGGGAGAGAGTGGAGAACAGAACCTCTCGCTGTTGCATGCGAGGCACGAAGTCGACGAACTGCAAAGACATGTTGTCGATCACCGGGTCATTCTCTCGGAGGTTCTGTCAGTGTGCCGGTCGTCTCACTCACTCGGTTGTACGGTGCCTTTCTCTGGTTCCACCAGACTTCGACGTGTGTCTTCGGACTGCAGGTTTCATCAAGGTGACCTAGGCTGCGTTACAACGACTCAGGTTCCACCCGACTAAAACAACTAGACTTGTACTTTTGGGCGGTGTCAAGTTGTTTTTATAATCCACCAAGATACGATATATATTTCAAATGCCGTAGGTAAGTTGTTATGATGTCTTAGCGATTGTCTTGAGATTGACTAGGTCATCACACATTTAGCTCGTATGTTCTACCAGTACAGCCTGACAACTCAACCCTGACACCGTCTCACATTCGTCAGTCTACACGCCTCGCCAGGTTCTCGTACATCCCGTTAGATGGTAGTTGCACAAAGCCGCCGGGTATAGTTGATAGCTCTACCTGGATGTTCTGTCACGCGACACGCTTTGCAAATTGATGCAAACGTCCCGTCATTCGTCGTTATAGTTGTCACGACAGCTGTTGTCGGTGCGTAATCCCGGCGGCAGTACACTTGGTGATGGTACACACTGCAATGATACACCCTGCGGCGATACACGAGGCGGTACACCCGGCGATGTTTCAACTGTACACCCGGCCGCTGTAGCGTGGATAGCGTAGTGGGTAGTGTTGAATAGCTAGCTACTAGAATAGCTGTACACGACTCGCTGAACTGACTGTCTTACAAACAATGCATACATGCTGGTACACCCTGTATACCACACGGTCCTCCCCTGACTTGTCGGCGACGGCGACAGCTGCGACAGACGGCGTCATGAGGCACTCGCCCGTTCCCCACTCGACGGCTGCTGCGACGGCAGCAGCTAGCGCTCGGCTAAACGGCTGCGGCTGATGCATACGCCGAGCACCGGCGTAGACTTTCTTGCCTCCCACCGCTTACGCTGTTCGATCTCGCTGTAGTCGTACCACCGAATCCTACCCGCAGTGCTTGAAAGCCCGCTTGATAGTCGGTCTTGTCTATCACCGTGTTTACTCGTGCACGTTTTGCGGTGCCCCAGTAGGCACTTCGCCACCGTAGCCGCCGCCTACGAAATGCGGCAATCCATTATGGCTACCGCTGTTTGACGCGCTACTTGTCGGTAATCACCGGTTGTCAACAGGCACAATGACAGACGCTTCTATGGCGGCGGTCGCGTGTTACGCCGGCGCTGGGATTGGGCTGCTCAGGCTTGGGAGAAATCGATCAATTATTAATATCGTCGATGTCGGATCGCCTGTCTGTTCACATTTCTCGTTCACCTGTCACGTATCCAATTGGCTTTGAATGTTGCTAATGCACAAAGTTATTCAGTGTCCCAAAATTAATCAAAGCACAACTAGAGTACACATATACTTCAGTGGGTCCAAACTTACACACGGAACCAAATGTATGACGTCAACGAGTAGCTACTTGATCGGTGAAAACAATAGCTGCTCTGCATCAGAAGCAAGAACGTATATATGCTTATCAAGACTTGTGAATCAGGCAATATGCTAATTAGAACAAATATATGTTAGAATTAAGCAATGAGTGAATTAAATATTTGTATTTCCAACTTCACATCACATCATCCTATATGCTGTAAAATGTGCATACGACATCACTGTGACGGGGAAATATACATGTATGTCTGCCTGCCTGCCTGCCTGCCTGCCTGCCTGCCTGCCTATCCCTATCTCCCCCACTCCCCCCTCTCTCACCTCTTCTCCCCCCCCCCCCCTCTCTCTCTACATTTCGATAAGTTGATATGCCCGATGCACTGACGTGTACAACTATCCCCTAGCTCGAAGATGCGTCAAACACACATTCCATGAATCACGTCGACGGGACTGTATGCCTAAATGTATGAGAAGTGGCGTATATATATGCGCGAGTAAATGAGTATGCGTCAGCCGATCCGTGTTCATTAAACCAATATAATTACAAACAACACATTCCGGTTCGACACGGCTAGTTTGTTTACCATGTGTCTGCCAGCCATTAATGAGAATGAGGGTAACACACGGTTAATTGTGGTGTCTCAAACCTCGTATGGCGAGAGTCTGCAGCCATCCAACACAGCGGAGTATAGGCCCGAGATTTGGGGGAAGGTTCGGGTTCAAGCCCCCTTTTTACGAACATCCTTCCAAAAAACAATTCAACCTCCCACATCCCTCCGCTTGAACCACCTCGATTTCCCGCTATATGGCTATGGTGATTAAATTATTGTGAGCGCTACAGTGAAATCTTTACAGAATGCACACGTGTAAAGATAACAGATAATATATTTTGTCGGAAGAGTTCGGACTAACTCCATTTTAGACCCCTTCAAAAATGAACCCGTCGGAAAAAGTGTATGCCCTGCTCAAGAAAGAATGATTCTTTCGCAAGATTCAGAACCTCCAAATTATATTGGGAAAGAATCGTTATTCTGTTAGTTTTCGCTCAAACAAATGGAGCACAGGGATTCTTCAATTACTGGAAGAATCAAACAAGATGAGTGGCGTATCAAACGTAGCTACACTCTTATTGGTGGTCTCACTGAAACCGATGCTAAACGTGAGTCAGACAGTTGATGTGTCCAGCACGTCGCGGTTTGCCTAGGTAACAAGCAAAAAATTGCGCGTGACCTCCGTCAAGCTTTGCCTTTGCCAGTGTAGTAAGTTAAAAACACTACCCCTCGAAAACACTACCGTACCCTCAAAATACTACCGTAGTGTTTTGAGCGTACCCTCAAAACACTACTGTTAAGTTCAGAACACTACCCCTACAGTTTATCAAGATTGTTTTCAATTTTTATGTGTTTGGTCGTGGGTCTCCGGACAAGTGATGACGCTGTTTTATATGGGGTAGGGTATCTTGGTAATAAGAGTTATGTAACGATTAAAAAGGAAGTTATTGACACCAGATTTATGTCATTAATAAACCTCGTCGTGTCAACAATAAGTTCATCGAGTGCACGACTGCGAGTAGCGTCATTGTATTTTTAATTGCTTTATTGTTGGCGGCGGCAACGTCTGGGGGTGTCCGGGGGATGTGCATATTTCAAATATTGGGCTGGTGTGGTAAAAGTTAATAGCTGGAGAGAGGGACTTGAGGTTCATGTATGGCTTTATTTCCCCACATATCTTAAATACACCAATGCAATTTAGTAGGCTTAATCATAACAATGCTGTTAGTGCAATTACTGGGTGGATATATCTAGGTTAGTAAAATGGAACATATTTTTTATGGCGGTCGTCGGTGTAATCGTAAGTGAGCTTAGCCCTAACCATAACTAACACCAACTATTACCAACCCCAGCCATAGCTGACTCCAAACATAACTAATTATAATAATAATCTTAACACTATTGAATAATCACATTTCACACCAACTATTTTTTCCCGTCATCTGATTGGTTATAACGACTTTGCAACATATAACCCTAGACCATCACTATTGTTTTCAACTATAATTAATTATAATAATCTTAACCCTAATAGATAATTATTTATTCCAGTCGTCTGATTATCACACTAACTATTTATTCCCGTCGTCTGAATGGTTCCAACGATAACGCTAATAAATAACCTAACCACAACCACAACTAACTCTAACCATAACTAATTATAATAATTTCATTAAACATAATAATTTGACCCAAGTGTATAGGATGATTTCCAAAGGTGACTGTTGTAATTGGATCAATTAAAATTATATATTCAGGGTAGTTTTTGAGTTTGAGTTTGGGAGTACGCTAAAAAAACTGCGGTAGAGTTTTGAAAGTACGCTCAAAACACTATCATAGTGTTTTCAGCGGGTTAGTGTTTTCAGCGTCCTACACCGGCAATGTTGAAAAGGTTATATGCGTGATGTAAATTACTACCGCTGCATGACATGCCATAAATCAAACGTGTCATTTTTAAAACTTTGCCTTATGTTTTTGTCATAAACAAACACTTTTCGGACCAGAATTTCAACAAAATTTACGACAGAATGCCCGAATCGACCACGTGTTCGGCATCCATTTTTGATCGCTTGACGGAGGGTTTTGTTAGCAACCGGTCACGTGATAGATAGGTCAATCTCACACTGTGTCCAAAGTTACGAATCAATTATAATATTTTTATAATATATTATATTGGTCTTGTTACCGATCGGCATTATAGCTATAATATTTTTACTAAAATCCTACGTTTTGTTCTTGGAAAAATCACCTTGGAAGATGCTCGTCGTCACACAAAACCAATCAGATTCTGTCGAAAGTGAACATGGTCCACAACTTTTAATTCATTATTAGGCGTGTGAAGTGAATATCAAATGATTGATTTATGATCGACCTGCATCCAACTGTAATTGCACCGGACGGTGACGTAGTAGCATGAGTAATCGGCCTAGGCCTGCTGCCTCGTGCCGCTATGAAACCATCTCATAAGATCACAGGGGAATACAACTCGCAAAGCCAAAGGTGCAATGGCACGTGAATGCTGACAGCCAGACAGCAACCAGAACTTTAAACATGTACGCCGTCAAATGCAGAACGCCAAATGTGCAACTTGCACTACCATCTAAGTGTATACTAGAACTACTTAAATTCGTATGCAATGGAATTGTTTATGTACTTTTGGTCTTGACTTTGGTTTCAATGGGAAGATCAAATAGGGGCCTACGAAGATCACTTTGTACATGTAGTTTCTTTCCTTGACGGTAGGTTCCACCACTATCGTGGTCTTCAACTGCCCTCTCGCGGATAAAACCAGTCTAATGGCAGTTTGTTGACGCGGATGTCAGCTTGTCAATGATACAAGACGTATAATAATTGCGTATGTATTATACAGTTTATTGTTAAAATTTAGCCGCATGCAGGATATTTACGTAATATGTTCTCGGTCAACAGTTGTATTTGTGATTGGCGATAATATTAATAGCCTGCCCTGGTTAGTTAACAGTTAATCATAATGCTCAACTAAACTTAGTCTAAGAGTAAGACTAACTCAAGAGTCTGACTCTAGTCTAAGTTCAACGCCTCACTCAGTGAAGTGTTTGATTGGCTTAGACTAGAGACTAGACCTAAGACTAAGTTCCTGGCCTAGACCTAAGTTGCGGGTTTGGCTTCCAGCACTGCGCAACATTCTATCAACTGACTCGATTGTTTGTTATACGGTATGGGGTCACCAAGTGGCCTTCCCTCCAGCACCGTTGAAAGGTGGCAAGATTGACCATGCATCCTTTAAAACCAAGCAAATAGTCGATCGTTCCAAACTCGTTCCTGCCCCGATCGGACAAACAAGAGGGCATTCACAGCAGCTCTGCCAGAATCAGTGTAGAACTAAGTGCAGACAACATCCTTTCCTCCCCAAGCAATAGCCAATACCATCAATGAATGGAACGAACTGCCAGCAATAGCTGTGACTGCCAGCCAGTACCCTTGAAACCTGAAGGCAAGGGTGCCACAAATCTAAATCCTCCATAGTTAGATTAGGTAGGAGTATGGATCTTATTTTAATTATTCATTTACTTATTTGTATTATTTGATTTAAATTTTATTCATTTGTATGTTTTTTTAGGGTTTGTTTCATTATCTATTTTATGTGCATTGAAGTCTGAACAAGCATTCTGCATAAATATGCACATGCTGGAGCTTAGTTTTTCACTCGTTAGAGTTAGTTACTTTGATATATATATATATATATACATGTATATCAAAGTAACTAACTCTAACGAGTGAAAAACTAAGCTCCAGCATGTGTTTCTATTACAGTAATATTTATGCAGAACAATATATATATATATATATATATATACATATATATATATATTGTTAGTTACGGAGGTGGGGGAGGTTAATGGAAGCTTCATAATGTCTTGAATGTATAGTTGGACGTTTTCTATACATATATTACAATGTTTTATTGCTGAACCTGAGTTCTGTATACATAATCAATGTGGAAGGTAGAGGTAACTTATTGTATGGCATGGTATCAAGTCCTTAGGAGCATATTTTATGTTTGCAGATTCGAGGGAAGATTACAATGTTACTGAAGGGAATGGACAGAGAGAATGCGCAGCTGTTTCTGCAACAATCTATAGCACAGATGTGCAAGGTCACTGTGTCTTTCACAGGACCAATCGAAATAGACGGCATCATCTGCATCACAGGACAAGACAAGGATGACTTGGTTCTTGTCAAGCTTCATGAAAAATTAACCTCCCCTGCAGTGTGCGACTTGGATGTTTTAGACACTCATGATCAAGATGGTGAATGCTCATCGACACCTGATTTGTGCAATGAATCTATGAACATTGACAGAGAATTAGAGGAATGTTTTAAGACAGAAAACAACCGTTGTGAAACGAACGATGGTGTGGGTGGAAGTCCAATGCAGCCTCGAGAAGCCTGCGCCAATGTACAAGAAAGTGGAACAGCAGAAGGATCTGATAATTGTTCCATTGCTTTCAATATCAATGACATTAAAGTTGAGCCTGTTTTGCTAGACGGTGATAGTGACGATGGGGTAAATGTGAACATTGCAAACAATTTAGAGACTTGTGCATCTGTTGATTCAGTGTCCCACACTAAGAGAAAAATGCTTGCTGATTTAGGTCCGACTGATTCCTACTCCAAATCGACCAGGTTAGATGGTGTTGATGAATCAACGGCTCTATCCTCATATGCCATGTCTCGGGCATCATCAAGTACGATGAGGCCAGTTGGTTTGTCAGCCTCCCAGATGGACAGGGGAGAGCCTAAACCAAACGCCAGTTCTGGCAGTCTGTACTGTAATCGTTGTCAGGAAGTATTCAGCGATTTTGCGGCATTGAGAGAGCACACAAAGTGCATGCACCAACTGTACATATGCGAGCAGTGTCGGCAACTGTTCACCCACATCAGCAGTCTGCACCGCCACATGCAGCTGCACTGCGACACGGTCAGTTGGCTGTGCACCATCTGTCAACACAAGTTCAAGCGCAAGGAGCACCTGTCACACCACATCGCCTGCCACTTTGACATGCAGCTACACCAGTGCGGGCAGTGCAACAAGGGATTCAAGGTGCGCAGTAGACTGCAGGTTCACCTGGAGCGTCAACATCGCAGCAAGCCGCAACACGTGTGTAAGCCGTGCTTCATGGAGTTCACAGAGTCGGCAACATTTGCAGAACACCAGAGACGTCACGAAGAGTTCGCTGTGAAGTATATGTGTGAACAATGCGGCTTTCTTGGGGCTGATCGTCTGTCTCTCATCAATCACAGCATCATCCACTTTGGACTGAGAATTGACATGAGCGAGCAGCAGCAAGGATTGCCACTCTCACATCCATCTCTACCAAATCTCGACAAAGGATGATGAGCAAAAATGTTGCTTATAGTATAGTAATATTGTAAATTGCACTTTGTCCTGACACACCCATGCTTACACTTATAGTTACAAATACCATTCCAGCTAGATTTGGAAACATCCCACCATGCTGCATTTTTTCATGAAAACTGTATTTTTTATAGTTCCATCATTTTAGTAGTCCTATTACAATTGTATCATTGTCTGCTGCCAACAGCAGAGTGGACTAAGGCAATCAGAACTGAACAAAATTATCCAAACTTTCACAGTGCTACCATCACATTCCACTTCATTGTACAAAAATCAACATCAATGTTCTTGAAAGACAATATTGCTTGATATATACACTTGATCGAACTCAACTGATGTTGATATGAACTGTCAATCTTGAAACAGATAGAAAATATTCATACATTTAACAAATTTTAGATGATGGTGAAGCTAAAATGACAGGTTTTTGAGTTGTAATTGCTGTGTGCAGATGGCAGATAAGTTTATAGTAACATCCCAAACAAAATACACAAGAGTGAACTGTAAGCAGTTCAACTTCTAATTATGGCCATAATGATGTTAGTAATTAATGCACGTATCGGGTCGTTGAGCTTGTGATGTTTAAATGCACTGACAGTTGTTTCGTGACTACCCCAAGTAGCCAACATGGTCAAATTTTACAATTTAATACATTGGCAGAAATGCATGCACACCAAATTTTCAAATATAATAAATATATATGTATGGGTACTGTGTGAACACAATAAAGTTTTTGATAGCAGTTATCTCGAGAGCGAATTGTTATCAACATGGTAAAGTTCAGTGTTGACTTCAATCCCAATTAACCGATATAAACTGATTGTCTAAAGTTCTATCATATACATGTTCGTACCTTGCAGCACCGTAGCACAGTGGATTGAACTGCAGGCTCGCAATAAAGAATTGCAGACATAATTACACATGTATACACTGTACACACATACCGTGGCCTTTCATTGTCATCAAAACGCAGTTACTTCTGTATGTGTGTGTTGTGTCACTGTTATATGTATGACTTTCAAATAAGAAAAAATCAATGGATTGGGGAGTGTCTTACTAAGACCAGGGTTGGTCGTTATTATAGGAGCGATACAGTCATTATTCTTTATTGTGCTTTACGGTAGACTTGTGGACAGTAAATGAAACATTCTGTAATTCCTCTTTCTTTTGTTTACATCAGGCATGGCATACATCTGTAAAGCTATACATATGTCATGCAAGTGCAGTACCAGAGAATGTACATTGTGATGATGTTTTATTTACATAATGTGTTTTTACATAAACGGAAAAATACTTTTAATCAGTGCGTTTTAATCTTATTGTTTACTGCTTCTGGAATTCAACTGACCGAGACTGTTGCACAAATTCATGATTGGTTCTAATCAGTCTGTTTGCCACAAGTAATGTCACTGTGTAAATTATCATATTACTACTATTTGAATGTGTTGTGTGTCAAAATAACATATTCTCTTTTTAAGTATAGGCAAAATTGACCCAACACACGATACATTATATGGAGATTGGGGTTCTCTGAGTAAGCATTACTTAGGTATGTCATCCACTTAAGTGTCTTAACGTGGTTACATGACGAGTTCTTTCCACTGTTTTCTGTCTGACATTGTGGCAGCCAGAGATGTCCCAGTGAGGCCGGCATCCCTCTGAGTGGTGTCTCTAAGGGTCATGTTAAGTTGACCTCTTCTCCGAGCCTTTGAGGGTCCTCGGGTTTTCAGGGGTCCACCAATACGTAACAGTTTGACTTGCTGACCTGTCGATGTCGGATATATATAGCTTAGCATTAATTGTTAGTTTTGGGGTAGATTGCAATTTTAGAAAAACCAGCAGTGTAAGCCTACTATTGTTTTTATATTACTTTTACAGATCAGAATCGATATAGCCATGCAGTGAAATTAGGCCTATATTTGTTAGTCCTTTGGGCCGATGGTCCAACAGACTTATGCCATCACTCTGAGTCCGCCATGCGCCATTTCATGTGGTAGTGCCAGTAGTCACAAGAAATCTGTATTTGAATGAATCATCCTAAGGGCACCAACGGTCCCCATAAATGCTAAATTTGCTAACTAAATTGTCTACTGCAGCAGAAGTGCACTGCAGCTTTATTTATAACTGGCTGGCTAGACACTGTCACACAGCTAATCCCTTTCTTTTCCTACAACATTTATCACATGCAAAATGTGTGTCTTGCATGGATCAGTGGGCTGTAACTAATGTGTAATGGGAATCCCTACTACACTGGTAAAACCTGAGGAACTTTAAAACAGCAGTAGGCATAATTATCAATGCAATATCAAGATATTACCTAGGATTAAAATAAAATAACTTAGGTATAAAATAATATGTAAAGTAAAATAACATAGGTATACTCGAAAAGGTCAAAGCATATTTAGTGAAAAATTATAAGGAATTATTCAGATGTTTTACTATACATGTTGCAGCTATTCCGTCACTCCAGTTATATCAGTATTATGTCGTTACTACTGTTTTTAACTGTCATTACTACTGTTTTAGGTCAAAATGCATGCTATGCATATGTACCTTGTTAACAAATAAAGTTTTATCTTAATTCATCTCTTATGCATTTTTTTAACAAAGTAGCGGGATAAAATCCGACAGCATTTTTTAATAACACATTAACTAATATATATATATACAATATTCACGAAATGGTCTACTCGAATACTTCATTTCCAGGTATATCTTCACTGGCATGCATACAGTCTAGAGAGCTGCTAAACAAGTCAACACTACTTCCATCATAACTCTTAATGATCTGTAACTATGATTCACCAAAAAACATTTCATTAATAATTACAAATTCACAATAACAAATATTATAGTCCAAAGGATGTCAGGGCCTCTTGGCCCATTTAAAAAATTAATTTTGATATAGGGCCTAAGGCTATGCATCGTGTGGAATACATTTTACAGAAAGCTATGGAATACTACAGATCCTGTGGAATGTACTATAGAATTCTATGCAGGTTGTAGCAGCTAAAATTCTCATTAGGGGTCATTCATAAAGTACGCTCCCTCAGGCCACATAAAAATATCTCCCAGTTTGTCACCAGCTCGCACTTACAAATAGGTGCAACAAACCTTAATTTTTTAAATATAATTATTCCTCTAAATATGTGTTCCGGTGCAATAAGTGAACATTTTTTGAAAAAGTTCGGATGAGAAAACAGGACTTATTTTTATATAGGGTGGGGGTCCTTTAGACTACTATAGAATGTTGTATAGAATATTATATATAGAAATGTTTTGGTAACACTTATTTAGGTTGTTCCTGACCATAGGCGGTGGCCTGGGTGGTCAGATCTACGT
Organism: Escarpia spicata; assembly: GCA_963995525.1. Classification (NCBI taxonomy): domain Eukaryota; kingdom Metazoa; phylum Annelida; class Polychaeta; order Sabellida; family Siboglinidae; genus Escarpia; species Escarpia spicata. The sequence goes on along the minus strand of OZ023210.1, from coordinate 53,470,303 downwards.
CTGTTTCTGTAAAAGCTCTACGGCTTCCTGGCAAGGCGGCTTTGTAGTCGTAGTGGAAATTCTTCCGTTCTCCTAGGTGATTTTACTACCTGTTCTGGTAAATTGTTCCATAATTGTGTAACTCTGACTGAAAAACTCTCCTTTCTTGTATTTACTAGTGAACGTTCTTGGAATAATGTCAAATTATGACCCCTTGTTCCTTCCTTTATTTCACAGTCTGCATAACATGACAATGTTAGAACTAGAAGATACATTAATATCATACTTCCCTTTTAACAGTTGATATATACTTCTATCATATCTCCGCGAGTTCTGCTATATGCTAATGTAAGGAGTTTCAACCTCACGGTAATGAATATCCTTCATTCCTGGGAGTTGCTTAGTTGCACGTCTCTGCTAATTTTCTGTTGCATCCTTACATTTTTTTTATAAGGGGACCATATACGTAATGCGTAATCTAAATGACTCCGTACTAAAGCTTTATATAGTGAATTAAAAGGACGATGTAATTTGCCTGGTACACACAGGAAAGGCAAAGAAATTACAACAACACATGAACACTGTAGACCCCACAGGTAGCATCATTTTTACGCGGGAAGACGAAGAGAACAACAGCATGCCCTTCTTGGAAGCAAAGTTCACCAGAAAGGAAGATGGCAGTGTGAAGTCCACAGTGTACAGGAAGAAGACGCACACTGACCAATACCTGAATTTTGCATCCCACCACCCCAAACATCAGAAGTTGGGAGTTGTCAGAATCCTTATGAACAGGTGTGAGACAATAACTTCGGAGGAGGGGGACAAGAAAGAAGAGGTGGAACATCTGAGAGGAGCTCTAAGAGTATGTGGCTATCCGTCGTGGGCCTTGAAAAAGGTGACAGATAGCAGTAAGAAGAAAAAGACCAACAAAAAGACTAAGGACAAAAACTGTCGGAGCCAAGTAGTCATCCCATACATAGAGGGGGTCTCAGAGAGAGTACATCGAGTACTGAAAAAGTATAGAGTAGCAACGGCCATGCGTCCCCACACCACCCTCAGGCACCTGTTGGTACATCCCAAGGACAAAGTACAGCTAAAAGAACAGGGCGAACTGGTGTACCAAATACCGTGCAAGAATTGTGGTGCTGAGTACATTGGGGAGACAGGAAGACTACTCAAAATAAGACTAGAGGAACACAGAAAGGACGTAGACAACACGAAAAATGAGAAATACACAAGGAGCGGGAAAAAAAGATTGATGTCTACCATCAATAAATCCGCCCTTACAGACCATACGACAACTGAAAACCATATCATAGACTGGGAGGGAGTGAAAATTGTAGACAAAGAACCCAACAGAAGAATTCGGCATATCAAAGAAGCCATCTGGATCAGAAAAACCAAAACACCCATCAATAGAGACGAGGGCAATTACGAACTGCCTCACGTGTACTATTACGTCATTCAGCGTCATAGGTACTGATGAAGTCGACGTGACACGTCAACGAAAGCCTCTACCAGGTAATTTAACATGGTTCTTGGATATGAAAAATGAAAGTTTCTAATTTGAAAACGAACTATCCTGAAGAATGTTCAGTAAGCTTTAAATAGTGGTATAAAACTATTTTCATTTAACTTTTAATGTTGTAAACGACCTTCTAATAATTGCCATGTCCATGATGCTGTTTTCTTTATTAATGTTTTGGTTGATATGCTTGTCAAAATCTAACTTTGAGTGAATAGTAACCCCAATATCCTACACAAACGTAATTTTAGTGGCGTGACTGTTACGAAGTGTAACAAGGGGTGAGGTCATAAAAAGTCCACAAATAACATGACGTACTTAATGAATGGCCCCCGTAGTCAGCGACGTTGAACGCGACACTGGCCAGGTACGGTCGAGTGAGTCTGGCGTTCTACTGCACCCCACACTCACCAGGTGCCACCACTATCGCAACCATCCAGCGCTCCCAAACGGTCATTCTGTTTTGCTTCTGTTCACACGACGCAGACTGCAATTATCGCCCGTAAGTTTGGTTTCCCTTTCACTGCCCTGGAATATCTTGTCAGGTAGATTACTGTTTACTGCTAAATGCTGTTGCGTGTTCATATTAAACTCTTCATTTCCACTATTATATTAGTTGTCACTTAATAATTTAGTTGTCTAAAAAATCGTCAAATAAAATATCAAAAACACAACTACTGGTCAACTGACCTGACTCGCTGAAAGAGAAACGTCAAAACATAACTCCGACACAGCCCACGTCCACAGTTTCTATTTCCTTTTCTGGCACAACATTTTGAATGATGGATTTGCCTTTGCCTTGGGGGCTTGGGAGTTTGGTCAATGTGGCAATGATATTGTCTTGCATTGTCTCGTATTGGACGAGTTCTTTTCTTGATGTCCAGTTGGTGATAAAACCACTCAGTTTCGCCCAGTACGTACCATCAAAGACAAGTAGAAGAGTATACAATCAACCATGTATCACCAGAGAAATTCTCCGTCTCATTCGGAATCGTGATACAAGAAAAATCTTACATTGGAGAGAATGAATCATCATTCAAGGAGGTGAAACACCTGGTCAGAAGAAACTCTGGCAGTATGTGGAGAACACCATCCTCCCTGAAGATGCTGACTCTGAAAGCCCCCCACACTTGAAGCGTTTGGACTTATGTAAAGAACAGGAAAAGGGATCTCAGTGGAGTTGCACCTTTGAAGTCTGGCGGAAAACTCATCACAACAGCAGCAGAAAAAGCTACAGTTCTAAATGAACAATTTTTTAAGTCAGCATTTTCAGCTGGAGTTCAACTGTCTCAGGAAGAATTTGAGCAGCAGTGTGAAGTGGAAACAAGCGGCAGCAGCAATACCAAGCTTGAGGACATTGACATCACAGAACAAGGTGTGATCAAGATGCTGCAGTCCCTAAAACCTCATAAGGTGCCCAGCCTTGACAACATACATACTCAAGTTCTCATTCTCAAAGAACTGGCTCAAGAGCTGGCACCCATACTAAACTTCATATTCAGAAGATCACGTGCACTTAGCGAAGTCCCATCTGACTGGCATAGAGCGCATGTGACCCCCATCTACAAGAAGGGGCAAAAGTACAAGGCTGAGAACAATAGGCCAGTCTCACTTACCTCAATAGTGTATAAGTTAATGGAACACAAGGTGGTGAGTAACCTCATGAAGCACGCTGAGGAAAACAACATTTTCTATCCACTCCAACATGGATTCCGGCAAGGTCTGTCTTGTGAAACGCAGCTCCTTGAGTTCCTTGATCACCTGAACTAAAATCTCCAGAATAACCACCAGACTGACATGTTGATTATTGATTTTTCCAAGGCTTTTGTCAATGTCAGCCATAGCCGTCTAATATACAAACTTCAACATTGCGGAGGGCAGAACAAAATGAATGCCTGGATTCAAGCATTTCTGTAAAACAGAAGTCAAGCAGTCATCGTAGATGGTAATTGATCCAGCTACATTAGAGTAGAATCCGGAGCCCTGTAGGTCTTGGTGTTAGGACCAGCCTTGTTCTTATTCTACGTCAATGACTTTCTGAAGGGACTGAGTTCTACCGTGAGGATGTTTGCAGATGACACTGTGTCATGTCTGACTGTTAGATCTCGGGATGATGCTGCCACACTTCAGTCCAACCTTGATGAGATGGCCACTTGGGAATCCAAGTGGGCCATGCAATTCCATCCCCTGAAGTGTGCCATACTGTCCATCACTCGGAGTTGTCACCCAAAGCAGTACCAGTATATGCTTCACAGCCATGTCTTCCAACATGTAACATCTGTCAAGTATTTAGGTGTCACCATCTTGGCTTTCTCAAGCGGAACTTGAAGATTGGATCCTCATCCATCAAAGAGCGGGTTTACAGGGCACTCATCAGACCATCAGTAGAATTTGCAAGCACAGTCTGAGATCCCTTCACCAAAAAGGATATCAGCAAGATTGAAGCAGTGCAGAGACGTGCAGCCAGGTGCTGCCTTGGGAAATTTAAAAACATCCAGTATCAACACCATGCTGACAAGACTGAAATGGGAAATGTTAGAAACAAGGAGAAAAATTGCCCGCCTCTTATGTTTTTCAAGATCTCAAATGGCCTCGTAAACATCTCCAGCCTAAACCTGACAGCATCAACCAGAAGATCTAGACATCACCACAGCAAGACATTCCAAGTAGCATCCACCAGAACAGACTACAGATATTTTCACTCTTTCTCAGGATCATTCCAGACTAGAGTGGACTTCTAGAGGCAGTAGTGTCAGCTCCCAGCCTTCAAGGCTTCTTCAATTCCCAGTAAGCAAAACCAACACTCCCCCCTCCCTACCCATATTGCATTATTCCCTTCATCAATCCAAACTCCCCACACAAACTCATCTCTTCAGCTGCAAACTATCTTCTCCTATCTATCTCTTGTCTACCTTTTCCAATGCACATCCCTTGCAAATACCAACAGTGATCTTTAAAATGTTGAAGTTAGTTGGTTGACTGGAAGAAGAAGAACCTTAGGAAACCTTAAGATGGTTCTGATCGCAGGATCCTCTTGGTTCTTCGTTGATCAGATCTTCAGATTCAGTTACTAACTCATAACGTAAATTACTCTGGTAGAGATGTAAATTTAAGCACTTTCAGTTTCACAATCACATCACAATGATGATGCATTGTGAGTGTCTGTAGTACACTTAGATACCAGTAATGGTAACACCCATAACACAACAATTTGATTTGGAACAAGTCACAACACAAGTTAAAAAAATTCCTCTCTTCCAGTAACAGTACAAATTAATTCCATCTCTTCGAAGCTAATGGTAACGAGGTGATTGGAATGCAGCGTAAGTTACAGAACTTGGTATGAACTAGTATGAATTAATATAAAAGTGGAGGTCCTTCGTCTAAGGTAAAGATCTGCAAACTTGTTGCCACAACATTAGATGGCATGTTGTTCCAGTTAGCTATGGTGCAGGGTAGGAAGTTGTCTGTAACCAGGTGGATGAGGTATTTTTAAAAAGCTGACTTGCAAGAACCTATTTATATTAATGAATATTTTTATAGTATTTTTTGCTCTCCCTTAAACAATCATTTTTACAAATTTTATTCCCATTGCTGTGATATATTATTTGTTTGCTTCTGCAGATTGTAATGAAGACTACAATGTTACTGAAGGGAATGGACAGAGAGAAGGCACAGCTGTTTCTACAACAATCTATAGCACAGATGTGCAAGGTCACCGTGTCTTTCACAGGACCTATTGAAATAGACGGCATCATCTGCATCACAGGACGTGACAAGGATGACTTGGTTCTTGTCAAGCTTCATGAAAAATTAACATCACCTGTAGTGCCAGACTTGGATGTTTCAGACGGTGAGACAGAGGATGCGTGGAATACTGGTAATAAAAAAAAGCGCACAGTAACACCTGATTTTTGCACACCCACTGAATCGGTGGCCCCACCTGAATGCACGCAGGAACATTTCAAGTCAGAAGGTAATCATGAATCATGTGAAAATGAGCCACATCACAGCAACGTGAGTGAGCTTCACAGCCAGACTTATAAAACAGAAGCACTGCCAAGCACGTCTGGTACGTTGGATATCATGGCACTGGCTGATGACATAAAAACTGAACCCATTCTGCTGGACAGTGATTATGAAGATGGTGTCAACATTTTGGACAGCCCAGACGAGTCGGAAAGTGGTTCGTTTACCGATTCACTGCTGAGTGGTAAGAGAACTATGTCTGCTAACTTTGAGTCCACCGAACCCGTAGCCAAGGTGATGAATCCAGGACTCCAGAGAGACGATGTCGCCAGACCGTGTGTAAACAATGTGGCGGGTGGACTGGACTTTGACGTCAGATCATTGGAGTTGATGTCTGCCGGGACGGAACCACCGATGATGTCCACTGATACCAGTCTGTCTTGTAGTGTGTGTTTGGAAGTCTTCAGTGGCTTCAAGATTCTGCAGGAGCATGTGTCATCGGTGCACCAGCAGCATATATGCAGGCATTGTCTGCAGCTGTTCCACTATCCCCACCAACTGCACCGACACATGAAGCTGCACCGCACAACTGTGCACTGGGTGTGCACCTCCTGTCGCCACAGCTTCCGACGCAAGGAGCACCTGTGTCACCACATCTCATGTCACCAGAACATGCAGCTGCACCAGTGCGGCCAGTGCGAGAAGAGGTTCACGGCACGCAGCATGTTGCAGCGGCACCTGCACAGGCAGCACGGGGGCAAGACAGAGTACATGTGCAAGCCATGCTTCATGGAATTTACAGATGCTGCAACATTCGCAAGGCACAAGAACTGCCACAAACAGGGCGATGTCCAGTACGCGTGTGGGCAGTGTGCGTTTACTGCTAATGACCGTCTCTCGGTGGTCAAACACGGCTTTGTCCACTTTGGCCTTAGAGTGGAAACAGCTACGTAATAACAAACCTGGCTTAAGCCAAGGCTTCGATTCCTCATTTTTAATACATTCTGGAATATTCCACATGCAAAATGTTCAAATTGTAAACAAAACATTTAGATTTTTAACACGCTCTACTGGCAATCTTGGAGTGCTGGCTAGGTTAACTTTAAGTATTTTGATGTTCCGCTTGTTTGCGTGGTTCCCACATTAATCTCCACATTAAAGACGACTGATTCAGCAAACATCCTGCTAATAATGACCACCCATGGCTCATTATGTGTGACTGAACAGACGATAGTACTTTAAAAGGCCACTCCAAATTAAAATGTTCATAAATGAGTCAACTGACGACCATGCATGTATAGAAAGAGTGAGAAGAACTTTACATACTTGTACAGTTCAGATTTTGCACATTCAGTAATTATAATTGATTATATATTTCAGTGCATTGTTAATTTGTATGTAAGTCACTGTTCATGTTTATTGTAATTATTACATTAAAATTTACAAAATTACATTTCAGTGCATTGCATTGATCAAACCTCCAATGGCAATAATCAACAAAAGGTGCAGTAACTCTGATTATATAAGCATTAGTTGGTGTGTGATAGACTTTCACATGTAAAAACTAGACTGGTAAGTGGCATTATTACTTTGGCAATCTTTCTGAATAAAAAAAAATGGGGATGTTCACTAATATTAAATTGATCATACATTCATTCTAGTGGTTTTAAACTGCTATTGAGTTCCACTAATGCCTGTTAATGGAAAGCCTTTTAAATATCTTGCTATACATTTTTTTATTTTGAATTACCAGAATGTCCATTATACTGACCAGTTTTATTTTGTTGTACACTAGCACAGAGCATCCTTGTGAGCCAGGATTGATTGTTGAGCACATTATTCAATGTTTTTATAATCTTCACGATTTAAGTGTATCAAGGTCTTCATATGGATACTAGCCGGACATTGCATAAGATTAATGCCAGAGATGGTGTAGTCAATTACCTCTGGTGGCTTAGGAAAAATTCAAACAGGTTGTTGATGGGATCGAGTTGAAAACTTCTGAATGCAGTGAACCTATACGGGTCTGAAGTCATAAAGATAGGTCAAAATAAAAGTTTGACAGTAAACCCTACATTCCGATACATTCCATGAATGATGTATTGAAGAAATAAAAAAAAAATTGTTCAAAGGCACATTATTAACTGAGGTAAGATGTGTTGGATCTTAATTGTGTGCTATGGAGGCAGTTCTTGCAATATACTCTGTTCCTTGACACACGAACGACATTCCCCAAAGATCACAAGACTTGAATCACTGCATGTATGGGCACGTATAAAGACCAGCAGTAAACCAATCCAAATATGATCCATGAAAACAAATTCAGTGTTTCATAGATTGTTCAGCACAACAGGAAAACAATCCCAATGCCTCAAGTCAAGAGAGGGTGCGGTTAAAGGTTCTTGGTGAGCCTCAGTACCCCAATATTTAATATATCCCATTGTTTCAAACACATGCATTTAAATGCCATTTGCTTTGCATAATTTATTACAATATTAATTGCTGAAATTTGTTAGAAATACGTGCAACCATCCGCGAGAGGGCAGCACCATTGAACACTGCAATAAGGTGACAACTGGTGAAAGGTAGAGACACTACGTGTAGAAAGAGGGGTGTTGATTTTCATGTTTGCATTGGTTGCAATACGCGTAAGTTTCGAAGAAACTTATTTTTAATAATTGCCACCTTTCACGTAAGGATGTTTATGTTTCCTGCCTGTCACATGCAATTGCAGTTGAACGGGCATGGCCTGCGTTTCCAGATAATTGAGTAATAAACAACGAAGTCGTCACACACAGAGTCAGACTGTCAGTGACCGCGAGTCTGACACTAACGAGACAGGTGGCAAGTAATCGGCCCTCAATTGTTCGCGGAAAAGCCATGATGTGACTCATTGCGAGTGACGAAGAAGTTGACATGCTATATTTAGCAATAACAATTCTTCCCCCCTTTTTCTATATTTACCAATTTATATTATAGCCATATATATACTATATAATATAGGCCCCTAAACAATGGCCTAAATACCTAATAGTAGGCACTTCAAAAAAAAATTAAATATTATGCTAGAACATTGGGAATGGGCTTAAATTAAATGTAATAGGTTAAGGATCACATAACTGTTTATTTTATTAAGATACCTTTAATAGATCAAAAGATATTGCAATTTTAAGACGGGAAAACAGCATAATTTTTGTGTATCTCTTACAATGGCAAAATGGACTCATTTTTGTGTTTTCTGTAGGTAAATATTTGCTTTAAAATGTCATAACTTTGTTATTTATACAGATATTTAAATACTGTCTTCAGGGTTTTCAAACACACTGACAAGACTAATAAATTTACAATATTTAATATTTTCAGTACTAATTATAACCAAATTAATGCAATTAACTAGTTAATTTTAGTTATGTAGCATGCAAAACTCAACAGACCAAAATGCTCCAATTAAAGGCTATAATGTCCATGATTATGAAGATTTCATACATAGTGTGCAATGTGTATAACCACATTAATAATGGTAATAAATATGCATTAAAAATAATAATTTAATTAATTAGTTAATGGATAATTAGCACGCAACCTCGACAGACCAAAACATAAGTAAAAGGCCATAATGTCCATCATTATGAAGATATTTATATATAGTATGCAATGTGTATAACCACATTAATAATGGTAATAAATATGCATTAAAAATAATAATAATAATTTATTTAATTGGTCAATATTGGCTAATTAGTGTGCAACCTCAACAAACCGACATGTTTCAGTAAAAGGCCACAATGTCCATGGTTATGAAGATATTTGTATAATTTATGAAAGCAGTAAACCACATTAATTGTGGTAATAAATATACATTAGTCATTTCACATTAACAGTTATTAACTTAATTAATAAGTTAATATTGGCTAATATTAGCACGCTAACGACTGACCACTACATTTCGATAAAAGGCTGGAATGTCCACAATTATGAAGACTGTTATGAAATACAATATTCATACTCCTAGTTCACTGTGTCTATGTGTGACTGTGTCATGACAGGTTGGATGAATGCTGCATGCTCTGTACAGACCAATAATCAGTTGTCAATGCTTCATAATGTAATGATCTGCATTTTAACATGAACTTGATGAAGTAATGTTTATAAATTGTTCACAGTATTCCAACGCTGAATCCAAATATGCCAAATGCAAGATTGCTTTCTGCGTTACTCCCTATGGCCCATGGGAGGCAAGCCATGAAGAAGTCTGCTCTGCTCATAATACAGTCTTTGTAATATTGGAAGTTGATTGTCTCATAATTTAATGCCAGTAGCAAGATCTGTGCAGCAAGGTTCATATTTCAGTATCTTGCACAATAACGTTGTGTTCTTCAACATGATGTCTCTAAGTAATGTTCTTTTCATGTTGAGTGGAGATATCAGATGTAGAGATATCAGATGTTCAATGTAGATATCAGATATATAATCAGCCAGATTAAATGTGTACGTATGGAGGCAGCTGATAGGTGTCATATTCAGATGACTCTGTGGCTTGGTGCCTTCACAGTTAACTGTCAGACACATATCAGCGTAAGATCAGTGTCACTGCATGTAACTGCGAACAATATCTGAAATAAAAAGGTCATTGTACATCATATAATGATGACTTTTGATTCTACATGCAAATCTTGTGAAATAATTTTCATATCCCTGCCTCTGTTACTCAAGAGAGCAGTGTGAAATTCTATAATAATGCATTATGACGCACATAAATTCATAATAATTGTGATACTTGAGAGGTATAACTGTGGTGTTTAATGTATTGCATGTTGTCATACAATGAAATGAACGATGGTACAACTGATCAAGGCATTTATGGTTTGTATTACATTTACAACATGCTTTAGCAATTTTTTGCAGTGATTGCTTGTCATGAAACATTTTTTTAAACAAATTAAGTCAAATTATTTACATATTTTACCTCAAAAACAACTTTTCTAACAAAATTAATTGTTGATTTAATAGGTAACTAACAACAATTAATTAAAATTACTGCATAATGACATTTATATTATTTATATGTCTAAATATAAACATAACCGTAAATAATGGCATAAGGCTATGCCATACCAAGCCTAAGGCTAAGGCTAAACCCAGGCAAAGGTAAGCAGTAACCAGCCATGACCTAAGGCTAAGATTCATATATGGCCTGGCCCGTAGGACCTATGCTATAAATTATAGGCCCTAGTAAAGTTAAATAAGATACTGTTGTTTTTGTTGTCATCAAAAGGCACAGAAATTAATTAAATAAGTCAGGATCAAGCTCCACGATCTCGCTCCACGCCTCTGGTGACGCGCTCTCAGTCATAGTGTCATTACTGACACAAATCGCTTAAATGTCACATGTTTTGAATGGCGTAAAAACCACATTGCACGAGCGAGTACGCCAATGAAATTTTCAACACATACTAATTTAATCCTATAGATCTACCTACAAACATAATCGTTCGATACAAATCATTACTAGACTAAAAAAATTGCAACTGAAACACAGCTATGTCATCAAATCGATAAAATTTATTATAATTTTGGTCAAATTCGAAAAAGAAAAGGACGTACAGAAAGTTCGACTTACCCGCAAAAGGAATCCCGCTGCGAATGACGTAAATGACCGGGAAAAGTCCGCGAAAACAGAGGTTGAAGTAAAGCGCTACCCAGGTGCCTAGTAAACGAGACGGCGCTGCTGCAACGGCGCTGCGCGCACGTAAAAACATCGCGGTAGCAAGATTCGTTGAAGTGCCTACTAATAGTAATGGTCGCTTAACCGATCGGAGTAAACCAGTGTCTGTGGTATCAGTGTCACTTATGATAGACTGTTATTATTGGCATGACACTGCCTTTAACAAGCCCAGCAAATTCAGGTTGTTGTAAACCTAATTTCACGCCAAGTACTTTTATGCGTAGTTTTCACATCAGGCCAGGGGTAGAACTTCAGCATTTATTTTACTGGACAGCAGGACTAATAAAGACAAAAGTTTACTAGTCCGCCAAAAGGTTTACTAGTCCTGCAAATATCAAAACATAACACAAATTTAAATCGCAGCAATTTTATTTCAACCACAAAAAAACAGTGTCATCCAGGCCTGGTGCTAACACTGCCTGCCAGTCAGTCAGTCTCACTCAGCATCGGAAGCACTACTGTCAGTTAGGCCTGGGCCCAAGTGACTGAGTGTCTGGCCACCGTATTCCACCAGCACTCCACAGCTCGATTGCACGTAGGGAGTCTGGTCGAAAGTTGTCTGTGCCTGTCAAGCAGACATGTATTCTTGCCACGAACACCAGGCACGTTGTGTGTCCTGCACACTGTGCAGAACATCAAACCCTTGTCCTCATCATAAGACAGCCACATGTGGTCGCACTCCCAAACCTTCAAGTACCCACGCTGTTGTTTCTGCTGGTCGTACTGCGTGTCCCGGTGATGCTTTTCCAGCTTGCGCTTTACTGCTGGTTTCACAACCCCAGTCAAGTAACGATACATCGTGCATAAATGTAGACTAATCAAGCAATGTAGATGTAAATCGTATTAGAAAACCGTGCATTTGAAAATGGCCACCAATTGCACTCATTAGCCATACCTCTCTGCCAGATATGCTAAACTAAACAACTGTCATTTCAGAATTTGATGTCACACAACAGCCAATCAAAAGCACCATTTCACTGCTGCCTCATTAGATAAAGAATTAGTTTGTCAATGGTAGGGATGGTGGCGCCATGCAAAATGCTGATTTTACTAGACAGCCGGACTAGTTGGTAGGCAGGTTTACTAGTCTGCCATAATCTTTACTAGTGTACGGACTAGTGGGTAGTTCTACCCCTGCACATATATAAATAACCTTCAGGAACTCGTTGTTTACCACCGAAAAAAAACCACCCAGAGTTGACAGTACTGTGGAGCATGATAATAAAGTTTTGATAAAAAGTAACAAAAATATAATTATTGGCAAGCACCACTTTGTTATTAACGCACAGAGGCTCCTATTTGTTTTGTGACTTTCGTCTGTGTAGGCAGAAAGGTAAACATTGGCATTATATACTTGGCAGTCCAGGTAGATTTGGTACTGAACCCTCTTGGCTCTTGCAACTATAGACTGGGCTGTTCAGAATAAAATAATGAGACCTCAGACCTGTGATGACGATGATGATGATGTCATCGAAATGATTGAATTATATTAACGACATTGATTTTAAAGAGAGCCAGTCAGTTCCTCTACCCAGAATCAGTGGGCATAGTAATTTGTAACAATTGTCTATCCTCCAGATGGTGCCACATACACACAAAAATGCAGTTCTAAACCGGTTTTTCAGAGTATTCGTACACAAAATTTATTATATAATTTGCAACAGGAGTTACGTGCCCAACTGATCGACAGATCCTTTGCGCGGCTCAAAACAATTGCAGAAGTCACGCGTGATGTTACGAACAGTCAATTTTGATCATAAAATCCAAAAAAACTCTTAACCTACCACTTATGCTACCTCGGTTATGGTTCAATAAAATCCGTTACTTCTTGTTCATTTGATTGTGACCAGGTGTTAACTTACAGGTGGAGATGTGCCGGTGATGACATAGCTGTGGACAAGAAGACAAGATGGGGGCCTTGTTCCGCAGTGAGGAGATGAGTCTGTGTCAGCTGTACCTTCAGTCAGAGGCAGCCTACGCTTGTGTCTCAGAGCTGGGGGAGCTCGGACTCGTACAGTTCAAAGATGTTAGTTCGTGTTACTACGACATCTCACCTCTTACAAGTAGCTGGGTGCACGTTTTGCAAAATTTGAATTCAGATTATAACATGAAATTTATTTCAGTTAAATGTAAACTAATCTAGTGCCCCTTGAACAGTTAATTAACTATATTTAGTGCATGAATGATGGCTCAGAGGTGCCAAGTAATAGTTCAATAATAGCAGTAGATCTGCCATTTTTCATGATGTGATGATAGTAGGTGAGGATATAGTGACGCGAGCCTCGTGCTGCAGTTGCGATTGAAATGGGAACTGCTCTAGGCTCATCGTTACGTGGTTTTACTGTTTGTTTTCAGTTGAATGCTGATGTGAATGCATTCCAGCGGAAGTTTGTGAATGAGATCAAGCGATGTGAGGAGATGGAGAGACAGTTGAGTAAGTTGTCTCCTCTCTCTCCTCCTCAAGTCATCTACCTCAAATCTAATGTTTCTTGCTGTTGAAGTTATAAAAAAGGAACATCGATCTATGGCTTTCTGACGAAGTCTTCAAAATGACCACCTACAGCCCCCAAACTTCTCATAAATCTTACATACCAAATTATCGCCAAAAGAACTATACACATCTAATAATCTGACAACTAATTGTAGTTACTTCCTAAGCTTTCCGAATGTCATCTTTAATTTCCACATATTGGGTAGATTGATCTGCTTAGATCAATAAACTTGTTTGGCAATTGATTAAATTTGATAGCTTAGAGACAATGAAACAATAAAATAGCTGAGATTAGGTTGTGTCATTCATTGGGTGAATCGACAGGGAGATTACTACACAATTTTTAAGTGTACAAAGAGGAAATACTGGAACAAATTGGTGTCCTGTAACTTATGCTATATTTACTCCATAACCAGCTTCTTTGTGGACAGTTCCTGTTGATAACATGTGTGCTGTATCTCAGGCCCATGAACAAAGAAGTGACACAAAAAACACATCCTGCCTGTTTATTGTTGTTTGAAAAAAATTGTGGTTGTGGACAATGTGGTAGATAACGTAAGTTACAATGTCCACCATTTCAGGTCCAGAGTGCTCTGATCATTCTTAACATTTTAAAAGTCTGGTGGTTGGATTCTGATGAGGTACTAGCATACATAATTCAAGCAAATTTGGATTTCTGAAGGGTTTCACATTCTCATATTTTAGTTAAAAGACGCCATGTAACTTACATAATGAAGTTCACTTGGCATTGCACCGCATAACAGTGAATACAGAAATCTTATCTTCTTCGTTAATTTTAGGTTTAGATGTATCTTGGCTACCATCTAAGACAGTTTTTCATTTATTTTAAGCTTTGTTTTTTGCACTTTTGTTTTGGTGTCCAGTTCTCCTTTTTTGGCCCAGTATTGTGCGACTCCTCAGAAACCTTTTTACTTGTCATGTGACTTGTGCATTTGCTTATACACTTTAGGGTACTTTGGCCGAGAGTTGCGCAAGGAGGGTATTGCAATCTACGACCCTGGCTCAGAGCCAGAAGCCCCAGCCCCACGCGACATGATTGACCTGGAGGTAAATCATTCTCAGTCATGACATGCTCGGTCGTGTTATGCTCAGTCACATCATCGTAGCTCACCAGGGGGCGCTGCTGATTACACCAGTCTTGGTACCCCTTGGCAGATAACCTTGCGAAACTCGGAATATAAGCTCAACCTATAACATCGCTTGTCGGCAAGTTCTGATGGTTTGGGAAATAGCCGTATTATAGGTACATGATACCGCTTGGTGACTAGTGAGAATGTTCCAATGGGTAATTTTATTGGGATTCCTGGAACTTGAGGGCTTTGTCTTGGACTTGGGGCGCAAGTCAGACGGGTGTCTGCACTGTTGTCACCAGACCTGGGTTCAATTCTTAATTGAATTGGAATGAAATTGATAAAAATATTTGGATTTAATTTGAATGGAATAAAATCAAACCTGAATTGGAATTGAATTGGAATTTAATCCCACAAAGTAAGATGAATTGATTGAAATGGAAAAAAAATTTACAACTTTTTTCAATATAAATTGACATATAAAGTATAAGTTATATGTTAAATTGTTACATTTTTGGGTGTGTCTGGTCAAAGAGCAAATCAAAACAACCAACACCAGAACTACCAGTATTTATATATACACAAAAAGATTTGTCACCAGACAAAACATGGGCAGCAGTTTTTTGTCTAGCAGTTCTCTGCTGTCTCAGTCCCTGTGTATCCCATTTTTACTAGCAGCATAGAACACCACTGCTAATTAACCACCAGTGTCCACAAGAAACCAAATTACTGTTTGTTGATGGGGTGAATTAGCATTTGCCATTGTCCAGAGTTCAGCATGCCCTTTGGTCTTTAGTCAGGCTGTAGGGTGGTACCATATTACACTGGTGCAGGTTGCCTGACTGGAATCAACATAGAGCACATTGTAGTCTGACTGTTAATTGTGTTTGTTGGACAGTGCTGTTTCTCCTATTTTGAACTGTGCATTTTATATGTAATGCATTTGTGTTAAGTTAAAAAACTTTATTTAGTCAAAAGTCACAACAAAACAGCTAATGTTGCCAATTTGAATTAAAATTGAATTGAAATTGATCCTTTTTGTGAGTACATTTAATTTGAATTTAATTGGAATTGCTCCTTGGAGTTTGATTGAGGTAACTGCCGTACAATGCGTAGGAGACCTGTCAGTGTAGTGTACGTAGCCACATCCCTGGCTGCTGAGGATGACTCATATCTTGCTCAGTCATGTCATGCTCAGCCATGTCATGTACAGTCATGTCATGCTCAGCTGTGTCATGCTCAGTCGTGCTATGCTCAGTTGTGTCATGCTCAGTCATGTCATGCTTAGTCATGTCATGCGCTGTGACATTATGCTCATCATGTCATGCTTAGTCGTCAGTCATGTCATGCTCAGTCGTGTCATGCTCAGTCGTGTCATGCTCAGTCGTGTCATGCTCAGTTGTATGGGCTGCCTACCATTACGGATTTTCCGTAATTATTATGGAAATTCACCTCAGATTACGGCATTACAGAAACTTCCGCCATATTACGGAAATAAAATATCCGACTACAGAAAATTATACACATTAAGGAATTGCTAAATCTATAAATAATGCTCCTCCAGATGCCATGAAGAACTTGTTACAATATATCACGAAATATTTAGTCCACTAATAGTTCTGCTATGCATGTGTACAGTGTTACAACTTTGACTGCCAGCATCTTGCTGATGACTGCTGTGGCATGTGGGCAAAGTACTTCTGCATGTGTCCGTCCATAGTAAAAACAGCGGGACAAATATCAGTGTCACTAATGTGTGTCTAGACATTAATAACATTTGCAGGTGTAAAATTATATAATGAAAGAAATTAATTAAGATGACGTTAGTTAGAACCACATTAAATTACGTTAAGTAGTTATGGTTTTCTGAAAGTTATGAATATAATTATAAAATGTCTTAGACTAATATAAAATAGGTATTATGATTGTTGTAATTGCAATAGAAAACTATCATATTTGATTCAAAGTTTTTTATTTGAATACAATAATTTAACATTGTCGTTGACTGTTAGTACCATATTTGACTGCGTTACCGCCCACCCACCCCATTATCGCCCACACCCTGTTTCACAAAAATTTGCGTTAACCTCCCACCTGCTCGCATTACCGCCTACAACCATCTCGGCCACATATATATATACATTTGTTACCAAAATATAGAAGATAAACATGCAGAAATACAACCAAATGGTTGAAAAGTTGTTGAATATTCTTCAGACTTAACGTGGTCTGCTCCGATGTTTCTGTCGCTGGTTCGTTTTTAGTCCTTTGGTCCAACGGACTTATGCCATCACTCCACATCACCCGTCCGCTGTTAGCTGCCATATCTCAGAAACAATTCAGCAACTTTTTCTCTAATTGTGTATAGACATATCTTAGGGTACTTCCACTGTGCACAAGAACTTTGTATTTGATTGAATCATTCTAACCCAGGGCCCTTGAAACTGGTAAATTTTCACATTTTACCTATTTTTTCAAAAACTCTTCAGCAACTTTTTCTCTAATTTTGCTTAGACATATCTTAGGGTACTGCCACTGTACACAAGAAATCTGTATTTTGATTGAATTTCCTACTATTTCCCTACTGCTGTAAGCTTCCTGCATTGATCTCTATTTATAACCGGATATTGCCCTATCTCTGATCATTGGGATGGCTAGCCTGGCACTGGATTTAGGTCAGTGTGTGGTCAGTGAGCCACTGGCTGGAATGGTCACTCATGGCCACAGTTTATTGTTGGTCAGTCTTGGTGTGGTCAGGGCTGGGCTGTTGTTTATTGCCCAGTGTGGGAGAATGAGTACTTAGTGGGCTTCAGGCATTGTAGGCACTGGGGTGAGACATTCTGATGCAATACACCTTTTGTACCATTACAGGTATAATGATATAATTAGCTAAGCACCAAATTTCTAACGTATCTTGGCACTATACCTTAATAACATGCATACTATAAGCCAACTTTGAATGCCACACACTCAATACTTCCATGCTACCCATGTGCATATGCAAAAACCTTCACAGTCATGTTGTGTTATCATTTTTTTACACATAAAGACATAATCTGGCATAACTTGAAAAGTTTTTGTAGCAGCACATTTGTACTTCCAGTGTATCAGTGTACTAAGATACATACTGTGTGCCAAATTTGAATGTCATGCATGTAATATTTCCATGTAATATATTTGTTTTTAATATATATATATATATGTTAAACTTCAACAGCCGGTTTCTTAATTTTTTCACTGTTTGACCCCTACCATGTTCAATGCTCCATAACTTTTTTTAACTGTGTAAAGCGCCCTTGTGTCATACTCAGTCACATCCTGCTCAGTCATGTCATGCTCAGTTGTGTCATTGTCATGTCACGCTCAGTCACATCATAGTCAGCTCGGGTGGACTATTCATATCAAAATGATTCTTTGAAGAAAATTAATTTATAAATCTCATGGCTTGGTTATCAGTGAAAATGTGCAAAACTGTGTTGAAATGTCTTTGGAATATTTGTCTTAATCGTGCATCAAACTTTGTCATTGTCAATAGAAATGTGCAAGTCTAGCAGTTTTCCAAATATTCATTATCAAACTCTATTGTACTCAGTTATCAAGGAAAATTGCAAAACTATATTTAGTATATAATTAACACATAATTATAGTCTTTGAATACAACAAAGTTGCGACTTTATTTCCTGTGACATTTTCCTAGGTAAAATTTTGACTTTATTTTGGTGCTGTTTTGATTGACTGGTGACTGTGTCTGTGAAGGCAACATATGAGTCCCATGAGGGTGAACTGAAGGTCATGGGCAGCAGTCTCGATGCCCTCCAGACCAACCACACCAGTCTGAAGGAACTCAAGTGTGTGCTGCAGCATGCCGAGGTCTTCTTTCTTGAGGTACGTGGCTCGGCTTCAATTCGTGTCACTCGTTGACGGCTGTACGTGCCAGGGTGCGACTGCATTTAGGGGTTGGCGCGTACATTCACAAAGTTCCAGTTGCTTTCTTACATCGAGATCTCACTAAGGGCAAACTAAAGCAGATGGGTGATAATCGGTGGCGTGAAAGAAAACACTGGGCTGAGACATGGTTCTCTGTTCCTGGCTAGAATCTCTCAAAATAAGTTTTCTGTTTTGGCTTTACAAGATAGCATAGAATTGTTCAGTCCACCAGCCACGATGCCAGTGGTGTCACACACAATTGGCGGCTATCAGTTGTGGTTTTAGTAGCCATTTTTTATCATAAATATAACAAGTCCAACACCACATGTTGGTGGGAGGGGTGCTTTAGATCAGTTCTAAATGCAGAATTTTTTTTGGACATTGCGAATTGATGAGACCATCCCATAATAGGCAACACTGGTGATAAAGTGGAGATAAATATATCCAAGACATCATTGAGTCACCAACCATCAAGTTCATCTTTTATTACATGGAATTTATAATAACCTTGTGTGTTCCTCATTTATTCATATATTGTTCCTAATATCAGAATAAATATGTTGAAACTATACAGGTGTGCACAGCGATAGAAAGAAGCCAGAATATTTACTTGTCCGCCGGACAAGTAAATTTTGAAATCTACTTGTCCGCCAAAATTTTAACTTGTCCGACTGATTGTCAAGGGGATTCGAAGCTTCGGAAAACACCATAAAACAGTCTCTTATTTTTATGACAACAAGCACAATGTTCCTGCTGTTTCGTTGCATGTACATTTGACTGACTTGTGATCAAAGACACAATTTGATTTAATCTGCAAATTTTGAAATTGCAAAATTATATTTGCAACTTTTTTTCAGTCCATTATCATTACTATATATATATATTCATCACGAATTTTAAAAGTAGACACGTTACATGATGTATACCAATATTTTAGTGATGCTGATATGAACGCTTTTATTAATAACAAATAATTATTACGATGATGGGAATGAGACAATTGTTTTCCTTGCTATTTGTTATATTGTTGCAAAAACTGTTTTTGTTTAAATTGATATATATATAAAACATATAACACTGCTGTAAAATGTTGGCATCAGTTTGTGATTGAAGATGCCACTCAACCATCAGGAACACTACCAATGCAAAGCCAGGAAATGTCAAAAAAATCATAATAAACTATATAATCAATCTCTATGAACTTCAATATAATTTTTATTAACAAAGTTCTGTATTTTACAAACGAAGATAATATTCAATTGATCACCAGCAAGCAAACGCATATTTTTACTAAATTTGATATTACTCTTTCAATGATGTATAAACAGTTTTAACGGTGCCCGAATCACATCTACCAGGCGGAATATCATTTATAGATTTAGTTACGTTGACCGCCGTAGGCGTAGTTGGCGGAAGCCGACATGTCAACGGCGGTTGGCACCCGACCGTGCGTCTTGCATAATAAGATGTTGCAATTTATGGTTAGAATAAATGTTACATAGACACAACACTTCTGAAATTTCATTAATATTCCGTTTATCAACCATCACCATAGATTTATTGGAGAGCCAGTTACAAGTTTTGAAAATTTTTACCGATTTGGGACTGGATCGGCTAACTTTCGATGACTTGAAGTTTGAAGACTGCCGAGTCCGCGTGGGTTAGGCGTAACAATGGTTAAACCTATATAATTATTCAAATAACAGGTAGCGATACAAAGTCTACTATTTCCAAAGTTCGTCAAATATGATCCGTGGGTGGAAGCAAGTTGTACGTCAGCCAAACTGAACGATTTACGATTTTATGAAATACAGCCTTGATCAACGATGGCTGATGCGGAGTATGTCCTATGCGTGTGACAGAGCTACCTCGGCACGCTCAGCGGATGACCCTGTTAACGCAGGCACTAAACTTGGTCAAACGCTGAAGTACAACACACTGGTGGCGGAACGACAAGACGCCGACACACTAACAAGATTGCAACGTGCGCGATTGCTAGCGAACTTCGTTTACGTTTGAAAATTCCTCAAATCAAAAGTTTGCAATGTTGCACGCGTCACTTTTTATTTACTGTAAATTTTCACTTGTCCACCGGATAACCATGTTGAGTCATTTGATTTGTCCGGGCCAAAAATCACTTGTCCTGGACAAACGGACAAGTGCTATTTCGAACGCTGGTGCAAAATTGTATGTTTAGTAAGCATTTTTGCATAATTTGAATGTTTCGCCAATGGAACATTCAAATTGTATAAAAACGACATTCCAGTAGTAGACACTAGCTATAGCAGGGGCAGGGGCAGGGGCAGGGGCAGGGGCAGGGGCAGGGGCAGGGGCAGGGGCAGGGGGACTACTTGCAAGTTCCAGTAAGTGTTATTGCTCTTTGATGTTGGGCATACATACCTGGCTCCCACAATTAAGACAAATGAAGACATCAAGTGGGACAAAGTACAACGATTCAGCTAACTTCCTGTTAATAATATCACTACCCCTTGCTTGACAGGGTGATTCCGGGTGACGGAACAGACAAGGTCACTTTAAAGGCACATTTGAAGATTTGCAAATAAATGTTTGCACCAGAAGAATTTATTGAAATATACTATTGAGATAATTTCTGTTATTCCACTTTACCCTCAGTTGAGCTCTGTTAGTTGCCTGTAGATAGAGAGTGCCAACTGATTCTCACTGTGTCTCCCCATCAGCATCTGTAGCTGAATGCGTTCTTATGGTGTTTGTTAGTTTCAGTTGGCGTTGGGGTGTTGTGTGTGATCTAACACTGTGTCTGGTTTAACTCCACAATGGCACTCTTTGCTGTTCCCCACTTTCAACCACTCACAGTGGAAAGGACACATGCAACCACCGTCAGTAAAGGATTACATTCTTGTGCTATTCTAGCAGACCATAAAAGCCCTGTCCCATTGGCACATGAATATAGCTTTGTCAGCTATTTTGTATTAGTTTTGGTGTATCATTTGATAGTTATTTGTTCATGTTTAAGATGCACATTTTGACACCCACCCTCGAGCTTGATCTGCTGGCTTTCGCTAACAATAGATTAGTGTTGAGTGAATGCTTACAAACTACACGTTTCTGATGTCACAATCACGTCAATTCAACCAACCAATGGAGAGGATTTTTCGATCCTTAGTCTCCATTGGTTGATTAATATATTTGATTGTGACGTCACGTCAACTTCGAGAATTACAGTTTCAGAGCTGTCTAAAAATTGGTGGAGCAAATTCGACAGTGGTGCTTTTACGGAGTACCTGAATCTAACCATCTTTGGAAATGTATAGAATACTGAAAACAACATGATTGTAGGTCCGTTTATAAGTTGTTTTAGGAATGTTTATGGGAAACCATTTGTATACCAGAACAACAGCAAAGTAAGGATGCAAGTGAGCTTTGAATTGAGTGTTTTGCACGTGTTTTGATTGTACACTTTTTTGCTTATCTATTTTTGGTATTGTCTTCAAGTGGTTTGTTCAGCTTCATCGTCAATTCATTGACCAGTATTACTGTACTGTAATTTCAACACATGGAACCAATGCGGATAGTTACATCAATAGATATAACTATCATAAATGCTTTAACTAACAAACACAAGTACACTTCGCAGTAGCTGTCAAGATGTACTGCACTTTAGTTAAAGTATTCGCATTACCGCTTGGCTCCTCACGATCAGCGGGTGTGATTGTGTTCGCAGTCAGGCCTTAACATTGCCACTGACGCCAGCGAGACATTACAGGGTTCCCAACACGTCGGCATCGAGCTGGAACTCATATCGGAAGACCAGAGAAGGGCGCACCAACGCATCTACCTCAGGTGGGTAGACATCTCACGTAGTCACTTCAGATCATGGCACTAAACTCATGGCTTTCACATTGTGGTGTTGACCTCACAGTGTTCACCTCATGGTGTTTACCTGGCAGTGTTTACCTTGTGTTGTTCGTCCCAGCAGCATTCACCTTGCAGTGCTCATCCCGGCAGGATTCACCTTGCAGTGCTCATCCCGGCAACATTCACCTTGTAGTGTTCATCCCGGCAGTGTTTACCTTGCAGTGTTCATCCCAGCAGTGTTCATCTTGCGGTGTTCATCCCAGCAGTTTTCATCTTGCAGTGTTCATCCCGGCAGCATTAACATTGCAGGGTTCATCCTGGCAGTGTTAACCTTGCAGTGTTCATCCCGGCAGCGTTCACCTTGCGATGTTCATCCCGGTAATGTTCACCTTGCAGTGTTCATCCCAGCAGTGTTCATCTTGCAGTGTTCATCGCGGCAGTGTTCATCTTGCAGTGTTCATCCCAGCAGCAGTGACATTGCTGGGTTCATCCTGGCAGCATTGACCTTGCGATGTTCACCTGGCAGCATTCACCTTGCGGTGTTCATCCCGGCATTGTTCACCTTGCGGTGTTCACCTGGCAGCATTCACCTTATGGTGTTCATCCCGGCAGTGTTCACCTTGCAGTGTTCATACCAGCAGTGTTCACTTTGCTGTGTTCATCCCGGCAGAGTTCACCTTGCAGTGTTCATCCCGGCAGCGTTCACCTTGCGATGTTCATCCTGGCAGTGTTCACCTTGCGGTGTTCATCCTGGCAGCATTCACCTTGTGGTGTTCACCTGGAAGCATTCACCTTGCAGTGTTCATATGGCAGCATTCACCTTGCAGTGTTCACCTGGCAGCGTTCACCTGGTAACATTCACCTTGCAGTGTTCATCCCAGCAGCATTCACTTTGCGGTGTTCATACTGGTAGCGTTCACATTGCGGTGTTCATCCCGGCAGCGTTTACCTTCCGTTGTTCGTTCCAGCAGTGTTCACCTCACATTGTTCACCCTGCAGCGTTCATCCCAAAACGGTCACTTTGGAGCATTTCCATTGAAGCATTTGCCCTGCGTTATTTAAACCGTAGTGTTATATTTATGTCAAATTGTTGTGTATTTATTAAAGACAACTGTTAGACTGTGTTTGCATAAGTTGTAGCTGTTATAGGAAACTGTTGTTACTGTCAGAATAGGTAGACAAGAGATAGATAGGAGAAGACAGTTTGCAGTTGAAGATATGGGTTTGTGGGGGGGGGGGGGTTGGACAGATGAAGAGAATAATGCAATATGGATAGGGGGAGGGGGGCAGTGCTGGTTTTGCTTACTGGGAACTGAAGTGGGCAGCAACCCTGGCCTTGAAGCAGCCAAGGCTGGGAGCTGATACTACTGCCTCTGGAAGTTCATTCCAATCTGGAATGGTCCTGGGAAAGAATGAACATTTTCTGTAGTCTGTTCTGTATGATGTTACTTGGAATGTCTTGCTGTGGTGATGTCTAGATCTTCTGGTTGGTGCTGTCAGGTTTAGGCTGGAGATGTTTACGAGGCCATTTGAGATCTTGAAAAACATAAGAGGCAGGCAATCTTTCTCCTTGTTTCTAACATTTCCCATTTCAGTCTTGTCAGCATGGTGTTGACACTGGATGTTTTTAAATTTCCCAAGGCAGAACCTGGCTGCACGTCTCTGCACTGCTTCAATCTTGCTGATATCCTTTTTGGTGAAGGGATCTCAGACTGTGCTTGCAAATTCTACTGATGGTCTGATGAGTGCCTTGTAAGCCCACTCTTTGATGGATGAGGATCCAATCTTCAAGTTCCGCTTGAGAAAGCCAAGAGATCTGTTTACTTTTGAGCATATGCTGTTTATATGCTGTTCCCACCTAAACCCAGAGCTGATGGTGACACCTAAATACTTGACAGATGTTACATGTTGGAAGACATGGCTGTGAAGCATATACTGGTACTGCTTTGGGCGACGACTCCGAGTGATGGACAGTACACTACACTTCACTTGGATTGCCATATCAAGGTTATTCCCTCCTATGGCCATCTAAAATTAATAGTGAATTGCATGAACAGAATCATATATATTTGTAGTTTTGTTGCCGGGATGGTTGAGTATACTACTACTGCATTGGTTACTTTTGGTTGTGTTACTGGCATAGTTGTGAATGTGTGTGCATGCGTTTGTGCGCGTGCGTGTGTGTGTGTAAGTGTTACATGCCGCCACTTGGTGAATGAAAGAAGTATATCACCAGTACAGGCTGTACAGTGAACCTGTTTTGGGAACCAAAGAAATACACTAATGAAACTTATGGGTGTATGATCAATTGAACGCATTTAAAAAAAATATATTTTCATGTCTCAAATATTTTGGTGTGTATACTGTACACTTAATATAATGAATGCTGTCCTTGTAGTTTTGTCGCTGGGATGATAGAGAGTGTGCGTCTGCCGGGGTTCACCCGTCTGCTGTGGTTTGCGTGCAAGGGCAACGTGTTACTACGTCACATGGACATCCCAGAACTCTCTGTATGTATCATCCAATCAGGTGACCTAATACTACATGCACTTTGAGGAGTCGCTGTCCTGACGCTGTATGACACTTGCATGTATCAGCAAGGTCAAGGGGCAATTCAGACAGTCACAATATAATACTTTACGCCATTATCCAAAAGGTGGTAGCACCACACAAACTAAATCTAGTAAAACATTTGCGCAACACAGTCTGTGATAGTAGTTGTCACTATATGATTATTGCATCACTGTTGATCAGTGATGGCGCCACTGCGTCATGTTATCTGCAGCATTGATTGTGTCATGTCACCATATCATCATTTCCTGTAGTGATTGTGTCACTGTGTCATGAGTGTGTCATGTCACCATGTCATTTGTAGCATTGATTGTGTCACTGTGTCATGTCAATCCATCAAGGATTGTGCTGCTATGTAATTTCATCTCTAACAGTGATTGTGTCATTTTGTTGTGTCTGTGTATTGTCACTGTCAAGTTATCTTGTCATCTCCAGCAGTGATTATGTCACAGTGTCATGTCACCATATCACGTAACTGTCATATCACCATGACATGTAACCACATCAATTCCAGCAGTGGTTGTGTCACCATGTCTTGTCACCTTCAGCAGTGATTGTGTCACTGTGTCATGTCACCTCCAGCAGTAATTGTGTCAGTGTGTCATGTCACCCCCAGAAATGTTTGTGTCACTTTGTCATGTCACGTCACCTCCAGAAGTGTTTATGTTACAATGCCATGTCACCTCCAGCAGTGATTGTGTCACTGTGCCATGTCAGTTTCAGCAATGCTTGTGTCACCATGTCATGTCACTTCCAGAAGTGTTTGTGTCTTTGTGTCATGTCACCTCCAGAAGTGTTTGTGTCACCATGTTGTATCACCTCCAGTAGTTATTGTGTCACCATGTCACGTCATCTGTAGCAATGATTGTGTCACTGTGTCACCTCTGACAGTGATTGTGTCACCATGTCATCAGGTGGGCGGCCTGAGGCGAGCGGCGTTCGTTGTGTTCTTCCAAGGTGACCAGCTGAAGGAGAAAGTGAAGAAGATATGTGATGGGTGAGTGATAGCTGTCGTCATGTCTGACACACATCAGTTATCATTGGTGACTTCATATTCATTTTTCTTATTGATGACTTGATAATCTTATTGCGTGAAAAATCAGTTCACAATGATTGCTTTTTGTGAACATGAAAATTGATGTCTGCCATTGCAGGAGTTCTGACATCACTGTCTTTGTAGCCTGACATCTCATGAATGACAGGTATGTCATGAATGACAGGTTGCTGCTAGATGTGGCATGAATGATAGGTTGTTGTCAGACATATCATGAATGACAGGTTGCTTTCAGACATGTCATGAGTGACAGATTGCTGCGAGACGTGTCATGAATGACAGGTTAATGTCAGACATGTCGTGAATGGCAGAGATATGTCATGAATAACAGACATCATAAATGACAGGCATGTCATGAATGACAAGTTCCTGTCAGCCAGACATGTCTAACTGTGATTGTTGTAGCTTCAAGGCAACAATGTATCCCTGTCCAGAGGCCAGAGAACAGAGAAGTGAGCTGATGATTGGCCTAACCAAGCGCATCCATGAAATCAACCTGGTCAGCAGTGGTTTCTTTCTTTAGTAATGATATATATATATATTAGTAATTGCATTACAGTAATTGTAGCTCAGCATTGACACTTAATATGTTTGGGTAACTATGGGCATGCTTTTACATCACATAGTTGTTGCCATTAAACTGTGGAATGATGTTGAAAATATATGTTTTGTTTGAAGCTATGCAAGCTTTCTAAACAATACTGTATGACACATAAATTGAAGAATACCAACTTTAAAATCTACACAATTTCAGTTAATTTTGATAAGAACATATTTTGGTTGTTCCTTTTGTTATGTTACCAAATAATTTTGAAATGTACAATAATATATTTTAAAACGAACATCCAAATTTACAAAGATTAAGAAGAAACAGTGTTTGTGTTAAATATGTGATTACAGATAGTTCAATTTAATATTATTTATAAATAAAAATAATTGTACTTATACAAAGTAAGCTATATTTGTTACGCAAGTTAACTCTCTAATAAAGGTACATTAGAAATTACAACGTTATTATATTGTAATGGTTGTTCTGGTTTCAGATCCACTCCAGTGCAAGATAGTTTAGTTTTGAAATTTTCCCTTACTCCAGGCAATCAAGGAAAGTAAAACCAGTCACAAAGAGTCAGATAAAAACCAAACAACGTGACATAACTTATTGAAACTTATTTCATTGTCTACATATCAAATTTATATTCCACTTTTTTATATTTTTGTTTGCCTGAGTTATATTTTTCAATTTTGTGCCTGTCTCTTGCCAGGTGCCGAACTGCCAACACAATATATTTCCTCATTTTCAAAATAAGATATCTTGAAAAGTATCATTCACATCCACCTAATATTTTGTATACTTATTGTCCTTCGACATGTGTAATATTATAATAATTTGGAGTAACAAAAACAGTTTATATTGACACTCTTTATTGTGAATAAAAAAAAAATTAACAAAATCAGGTTTGTAGGTGTTCTAGAAGTTGTGAGTCATAGAGAGGGGTCTGGTTTGTAGGTGATAGAGAAGTCACATGAGACATAGCAAAGGGTCTGGCTTGTAGGTGATTGAGAATTCACGTGAGTCAGGGTGAGCGGTCTGACTTGTAGGTGTTGTAGAAGTCAATTAGTCATAGCGAGCTGTCTGGCTTGTAGGTGACAGAGAAGTTACACGAGTCATAGTGAGGGGTCTGGCTTGTAGGTGTTGGAGAAGTCATGAGTCATGGCGAGGGATCTGGCTTGTAGGTGTTGGAGAAGTCAAATGAGTCATAGCGAGGGGTCTGGCTTGTGGGTGGTGGAGAAGTCACATGAGTCATAGCAAGGGGTCTGGCTTGTAGGGGATAGCCTTGATTATCCAGGCGCAGTGGGGTGGCAGCATTGGCCGTTCACTAAGGCCTGGCTTTTTAAGGCCCTACCAATGTTGCCGGTAGGGGGCTTCAACCCAGATTCGGGTAGAGACAATGATTGCCTCTCAGGCCAACTATGAAATAATAAATTAAATAAGGATACACTTTTATCAGATAATACTATACTATAACAACTATTCAATATTAACTTTATATTGAAACATGTCACACACAAAATAAACTGACATTAAACTTTTTTCTTAGCTTAGTGCATTTTAATCACATGCATATTCATTAGGTGGCAGCTCTAATGGCTGTCAACAAGTAGACAGCCAAAACGCGAATCTGAGCCAGACTATCTTCCTGGCGAAGTCACGCAGCCAGACGAGAGTCGGTTAAGCAAGACTAGTAGGGGATGGAGAAGTCACATGAATCATAGCGAGGGGTCTAGTCTGGTTCGTGATGGAGAAATCACGAGTTGTATAAGGTCGGGCACGGATGTTATTATAAAAATGCCATTTTCGACATAATACAACTTCTTAATTAATAATCTAATCAATCTTCATTGTAATAATATTACACATGTCCAAGGACGCTAACATATACTATAAGTATACAAAATATTAAATGGATGTGAATGATACTTTTTGAGATATCTTATTTTGAAAATGAGGAAATATATTGTTTTTAAAGTGGGCACCTGGCAAGAGACAAGCACAAAATTGAAAAATATAACTTAGGCAAATGAAGATATGAAAAAGTGGAAGATAAATAAAGATTTTATTGAAGAGGAATGGTAGTTTGATTAGTGCTTATCAGTGATAAGCACTAATCCGAACGAAGAGAAATATGCTGGCCACATAGGCATGTAACATAAGCCTATGAGTAGCTGTCATCTTTTGTTAACAACTTCACTATTTCATATCAGATTGGTTAGTGCACAAAATTGAAAAATATAACACAGGCAAATAAAAATATGAAAAAGTGGAAGATAAATTTGATATGTAGACAATGAAACAAGTTTCATTAAGTTATGTCAAGTTGTTTGGTTTTTATCTGACTCTTTGAGACTGGTTTTCCTTTCCCTGATGGCTTGGAGTAAGGGAAAAATTCAAAACTAAAACATCTTGCACTGGAGTGGATCTGAAACCAGAACAACCTTTATATCATAATAACGTTATAGTTTCTAACGTTCTAATTACAGAGAAACAAATATAGCTACTTTGTGTAAGTACAATTGTTTTTATTTATTTAACTATCTGTAATTGCATATTTAACATAAACTCGTGTTTCGTTGTAAATTTGGATATTCGTTTGTTTGCAATTAGGAATCACAATATGCCAAGATAACTTGCATATGCATCGAATAAAACATCAGCAACTTAACTGATGGCATAGCATGCATAGCTAACTACCAAAGCGGTGCTAAGGGTCAACACTCGGGGAAAATTCGCAAATCATTCACCTTTTAAATGTCGGCGCGGTCACATATTAAATGTAATCTTCACAAAACAATATGTGTTTGATTCCAAATTTAATGCCGAATCGATTGGTGATAAGCACTAACCAATCTGATATGAAATAGTGAAGTTGTTAACAAAAGATGACAGCTACTCACAGGCTTATGTTACACGCATATGTGGCCGGCATATCTTTCATCGTTCGGATTAGTGCTTATCACTGATCGGTCGAACTACCATTCCTCTTCAATATAAACTTTATTCTGACTGAATAGGACTACTATTGACGACGCACTGGAGTTTACGCTTCATTTTTTACCTGACCAGAATGTGCAGCAAGGCGCTCGGTGCCAGCGTAACAACTTGGCATCTTAACACAGGCAGCATGTCGCCACGGCTTGTAGATCATGGATTCATGGGTTGTTTTGGAAGCGTACTGAACTCGTAGTTTTTGAGTTATCACAACAAAATTTCACACATGAGCAGACAACTTATAGGCATTTTATTTGTACAAAATTTATTTCAATGCATGTTATAGCAAGGTCAGGAGTACAAATTGAAGACGGTCAATTTCACTGAAAAATGCATGCCCATACCTAAGTCATAGCGAGGGGTCTGGCCTGTAGGTGTTGGAGAAGTCACATGAATCAGAGCGAGGTGTCTGGCTTGTAGGTGCTGTTGTTGTCACATGAGTCGTAGTGAGAGGTCTGGCTTGTAGGTGATGGAGAAGTCACATGAGTCATAGCGAGGTGTCTGGCTTGTAGGTGCTGTTGCTGTCATGAGTCATAGCGAGGTGTCTGGCTTGTAGGTGCTGTTGCTGTCACATGAGTCATAGTGAGGGTTTGGCTTGTAGGTGACAGAGAAGGCACATGAGTCATAGCGAGGTGTCTGGCTTGTATGTGCTGTTGTGTCACATGAGTCATAGTGAAGGTCTGGCTTGTAGGTGACAGAGAAGGCACATGAGTCATAGCGAGGTGTCTGGCATGTAGGTGCTGTTGCTGTCACATGAGTCATAGTGAGGGTCTGGCTTGTAGGTGACAGAGAAGTCACATGAGTCATAGCGAGGTGTCTGGCTTGTAGGTGCTGTTGCTGTCACATGAGTCATAGTGAGGGTTTGGCTTGTAGGTGACGGAGAAGGCACATGAGTCATAGCGAGGTGTCTGGCTTGTAGGTGCTGTTGCTGTCACATGAGTCATAGTGAAGGTCTGGCTTGTAGGTGACGGAGAAGTCACATGAGTCATAGCGAGGTGTCTGGCTTGTAGGTGCTGTTGCTGTCACATGAGTCATAGTGAGAGGTCTGGCTTGTAGGTGACGGAGACGTCACATGAGTCATAGCGAGGTGTCTGGCTTGTATGTGCTGTTGCTGTCACATGAGTCTTAGCGAGGTGTCTGGCTTGTAGGTGACGGAGAAGTCACGTGAGCAGTGGCTGCGTGTGCTGGAGTCGATTGCCCAGAATCTGCACCACTGGAACATTAAAGTGCTGAAGATCAAGGCGATCTACCACACAATGAACATGCTGAGTACAGAGGGCACTAACTACATCGCTGAGTGCTGGATGCCAGTCTCGGACATTGGCAGTGTCCAGCTCCTCATGAACAGGGCAACGGTCAGTACCACACCAAATACTCCCACCCTTTCAGCTTCACCGATGTAGGTCAATACTTTACTGTAAATTTGAGCACCCTTACGCAACACTGCACATGTTTTTTTGTTATTGCTGCAAGTTAGGTAAACTGCCTCCTACCAATTGATGGACAGTTTAGGTGATTCGAAACAGTCACGGAAGACATACACAATATTACAAGGAATTTATGATTAACGTCCATATAATGCCTGGTAAGAACCCTTAACCTAAGGTGAATTTCGAAAAAGATAAAAGTGTTACTTTTCTTCCGAGGATTCACAGATGAACTGCTTAAAGTTTGGAACTCGAGGAAAACTTACAATACATATGCACACACACACACCACACCACACCACACCACACCACACCACACCACACCACACCACACACACCACACCACACCACACACACACACCACACACACACACTTGTGGAGCGCAGTAGCACAGCGGTAAGACCTCCGGACTTTCGACTGAGAGAACGCCGGTTCGAATCCTGTGCGGCGGTGTCGTACCTTGGGCAAGTTCGTTTACTCTACATTGCTTCAGTTCACCCAGCTGTACGAATGAGTACCTGGCTATGGACAGTGGTGGATATCTGTGTACGAATATTCTTCACGCATTAATTGCAGCGTGGCTGAATGCTTCCCAGAGAAGTCGAAATGGTGTTCAATTGAACAGGTCTGCCAGGGAGTATAGTGTAAAGTGCTTTGAGCAGTCCTGAGGACTGGATACTCCGCTATAAGAACTTACCTTTATCTTTCA